>CAJNSZ010000211.1:5704-161019 GCA_905329745.1 Rotaria sp. Silwood2
CCCCAGCCACCCCCACCCAACCCCGCGCCCGCCCCCCCCCCCCATCTCGCTTTCCAAGATTTCAGATCCGCCGCTAATATTTATTGTCTTCCATATTTTTAAACCATTAGGTCATAAATGCGTCATTGTACATGAACTAAACGATGGTTACAGCATATGTTAAAATAATGAACCACCAAATATTTATCTCAAAAACAAAGATAAAGATGAATTAAATTATTAAGCATTCCTATTGCAAACATTAATTCCTTTTGCAACAATTAAAGCTATACTCAATGAAAATAAACAAATCAAATCTCTAATTTCGAAAAGTTTTTATTTGATGATTTATTGGACAAAAATCTGATCTTATTTAAAACTTGAAAGAATTTGTACAAAACCAGAAAGCCAATTATTATATTATGTACATCAGTTCTGCTTTTACAAGAACAAAGTTTAATGGAAGATTTTTGTAATAGAATTCATCTGGTTACTTTACAAGATTTTGTCTCAATGCGATGTCGTAGTGAGCTGTTTTTTTCTTAGTAATAATGTTTTATTCATAGAGTATTTGTGTATAATATCTTTCACAAAAGAAATCAACCGAGAACATGTATCGAAAATGATCCGTATATTTTATTAGTTTTATTCAATTTTCACTATTTTATACAGTTTCGATGAAAATGATGTCGTACAGAAAGTCACGAAGCCTCATTAAATAAAAATTTGTCCAAATAAATTTATTTGTATTGATAGAGATTCTCGTAATTTGGTTTTATCAAGTAAAGTAATCACTTTTTTCTTTGTTGAAATCTGTAAAACAGGAAGAGATCACGTACAACTTGCCGCTGCAATAGGGAAGAAAAAAAACCTAAAGAACAGATGTACATCGTATTTGAAAAGTAATGGACGAAACTAGCAGCAAAAAGTTGACGTCGAACTCTATCACTATAGCGTTTCACTCTTTTTGGATTATGAGAGATAAATGAAACCACTTAGATCTCGTACATTGCTAATTTTCACTAACAAAATGAACAAATACTACTCTACAAAAGAATATCCTATTCATCAATTTTCTGTAAGGCGTCTATCAACAATGGCGTGTTGACAATGTGTTGATTTTTGAACTTACAAAGTAGACTCGATTGTTTCTAGAGTCCATCAAGTTGGTTACGGGCTCAGTCTAGTTCTGCTCCGAAATTTTCCCCATGATCGGATCCGAAAATTTTGAACCAGATGGGCTCTTGCCATTGCTGACTGATAGTTGCGAGACTTTCAGTTCTTAGTCGACTTTTGTACAGAATACTCTCGACCTTTATTCTATGCAAAAAAATCGCTACTGTAACATATGCAATAACGGGCATTATAGCTGAGAAGAAAGTCTATTATCCAGATGCCGATCCAAAAAATAATTAAAAAACATGATACAGTCGAGGAAAAGAAAGTGGGATTAAATGAAGTGAATATTTTTTACGAAAGTGGCAAGAAAAACCACTGAACAACAATTTTATTTTTAAGTCTTTCAAAGATTTGCTAATAACTCGTAATTATGAGTCTCGTAAAAATTCTGAACGTAGATTCTTGAAGAACATAAAATTTTGATTGTAACCAAGTGGTTAATAGTTCCTGATGATTCTCTTAATCAGTGAAAAAAAGAAGGAACATTTTGTCTAAAAACTTGCAATGCATATATTCTAAACAACTAATAAATCAGAAAGACAACAATACGTTTTAAATAACTTCTTATAATTTGCTGGCATCTACTGCCATCTGATGCTTTTATATTCTGTTTCTACGAGTTCTATCAAGGTTCGTCCATAGAAACTGGTAAGTATGATGAAGAGAAAGAATCTTTTCAGCCTTTTTTTTTGAATCTCTTACCCAACATAATCCTTGAAATTAATCATAATGAGTAAGAACATCAGATTTTTTATTTGTGAATAAAAACATTAGGTATATTTGTATTATTTCAATCATAGGTAAATTATTAATAGATGATCTACTTCAAGATATTAATTTCGACAATGGTGGTAAATTAATGAAAATCAAAACAATGCATATATGTTTGTTTATTTAGACAAAAGTAAAACACGTCCAAAAAAACAGGCCTCTATTGATGACTTTGATGATGATTGGTTTGGTTCAACAACAGTAAATTAACTATAATAAAGAAAATTTTCAATTTCAATTATATTTTAGGATACAAAAAAATCAACAACAAATACAACTTTAAAACGACAAAATGATGTCGGTGATGATGTTGATCTAGATGATCGATGGAATCGAACGAGTGGTTCGAATACTTCGTATAAACCAAGTTTTGGTGGTGGTGGTAGTACTTTGGATACTACAAATTTTAGTATGTTAAAGTCTATTATATTTCACAGATAGTATAGTTAGAAAATAGAACAAATTTCAAACATTTGTATTACACGTGAACTATACGCCATGAAATTTCACTCTAATCTCTAGTTTTAGAACTTGAATTTCTTTTAACATACATCGAGAATACAAATTCAACTTTTTATTTGTATATAAAAATGCTGTAACATATTAAAAGCAAAACGATTACAAAGCTTTTGTATGAGCATGTTGTACAGGGTTGCTAACTATATCCCATTTAGTTTCTTTTTTCCTTGAGACTAAATCTAAATTATTTTGTAGTTAAAAAATCAATGAACTTTCTTGTTTAAATTAATGTTGTTTTTCTGATTTTGCAAATTTAACCTAAAAAGTACATTCGATTCTCGAGCAGTTTTTGACGATTTTTTTAGTTTGTTCGAGTATTCAGTTTTTTTTAAAGATATAGATAATGATGAAAGCCTAGTCAAATGCATTAGTAGTCATATGAATCATGGATAGATATCAAACCAGTATTTCATGGTAACTGGTACAGCTGCTGCTACGTTTGAGAATTTTCATTAAACTAAACAATTCAATGAGCTAACTTTTACAATCATATATAAAAAGATTTGCGTCAGCCGGTTTGAGTATAGATAAATGTTACCGGCCATTTCTTGCACAAAGAAAGATGATAATGGAATTTGTCTGACTAGCAAATGTATTTTTTCAGCCAAATTTCCAGTTCCATATCCTTGGTTTTCGAAATAATTATGTACCTCACAGGTCTAGCTCATTTGAAAAAGAATTGTAGGATGTGAGAAATTCGAAATTTGAGCAATATTTTTGTTATGATTGGATAGAACTCGTTGAGTTATTTATAAAAGTATTTTTTTTCCATATATTCATGAGTAAATACCAGTTTGTGTTCAACAATTTTGATCATCAAAACTTCAGTTCCAAAAGAAACGAATAACATATTCAAAATCAACATAAAAATCTGCTTCGAATAGTATACTTATTACTCAAAACTAATTTTCGTGAAATATTGCCCCTTATATCTCTACACTGTTATTTTCGAATAATCTGAACTGTGGCTACACCTAAGGTCACATTTGACCAAGGCTAGATTCGAATATTGAGTATAATATTCAATGCAGATTTTTATGCTGATTCTAAATATGATTTTCAGTTCTTTCGAAACTGAAATTCTGCTGATTGTCAAAAGTGTTGAATACAAACTCGTATTTACGTATGAATATGTGAAAAACAACTTTTCTTAAAAGTATCTCAATGTGCTCTATTCAACTATGACAAAAATATTTCGAACTATCGGCACCTTATCTCATTCCAGATGTTTCATACTCTATTAGAGTCCATTGTATTTACCAGCATTGATGTTAAACGACTTATGATACAGTGTTTATTACAGCTTCGTGTATAACTATGATTGATAATGTCGGATTCAATTTCTTTTGAGACTTCTTGCAAAGATTGTTTCGAGTATTGAATTGTAAGTCTTTCAAATTCTATCGATGTTTTATATCGAACAAATCTGTACGTAATAAAAATTTAGATTTAAAAAGAATTCTTTCACGTTTTACACATCTTTCCTATCAAACCTAATGTCTCTTATTTTCAATTAACAAAAAACAGCAATTTTAAACTATTGTCAACATATCGATAACAACATATATTTAATTTGAATAAAAATGATTTTATTCTAAACATATATAGCTCAAGGGCAAGATACCTTACAACGTATTATAAGTCAACCTCGACCAGCAACATCAAGTGGTTCTCGAAAATTTGATGATTTATTTGGAAGTAAGTATTAAATTATTCTTTTTTTTAATTTATTATATGTTTCATTCAGGTTCACCACCAAAATCTACTACGCTTGGTGATACAGATAAAAGTAAAAAAGCGGTTAGGTAAGATATAAATTCGATAGTTAAGAAATACGTATTTCTTTATTAATAGATTTGAAGATCCCGATCCTATACGTCCATCGACGGCTCCATCAACATCAGATAAATTACAAAATCGTCCTAATACAAGCGTATTATCATCATTACGTACAGGTCTTGAACCAAATAAATCGTCCGATATATTTTCTTCAACTAAAACAACAACTGGATCAAGTAAATCAAATGATTGGCTTGGTCTTAAAGATGAAACAAGTGATGAAGATGAATTTCCAACAAATATAACACAAAAAGTTGAACCCTCTATTAATACTCTTGCTAAAAAAGCACCAATACTACCTGTTCAAGAAACAGCATCAACAGTTGTTGAACCACCAAAAAAATCTCTATTAGATGATTTACTTGAAGATGATCGACGTGCATTAACAGAAAAAACACCAATAACACCAAAAGTTCAAACAAATAAAACAACACAAGATTTTCGATTAGATGAACGAACAACATCAAATAAACGTTCAACTACAGTTGGAATATCAAAAACTCCATCATTTACAGATAATCAAGAAGTTAAATCATCTATTAAGACTTTATTTGATACGAAAACTGATTATAGTATTTTGTTTTTATTTTTATTTTTCATTATTTTTTTTTCTAAACTGTTAAATTTGTTTTCTATTTTTAGCTAATGATATTTTTAAAGATACATCAAAAAATTCGCTTTTCACTACAGATCAACCTATTTCAACAGCTATAAGAACAAATTCTTCAACAGTAAATGTTAGTAGATAAAAATAAAAAAACAAAGAGCTTTTTTGTTTTTCATATTTATATTTGATTATTATAGCTTGATATGAAAAAACTTGAATTTGAAAATAATGAGCTTAAAATGACTGTTGAACACATGAAACGACAATATGAACTTGAAATTACAATGCTTGAAGAAGGTTATAAACATCGACTTAACTATGTCGAAAAATCATGTGAAAGAAGGGAAGCTAGGTAAGATTAATCTTTTCGTTTTTAGAATCATTGGATATAGTACAATCAACGTATATTCTTTTTTTTTTTTTCAAATTAAAATGTTCAAATAAGTTCTTTAAGAACAATTTCAGCGCCTTCATGGATTACTTCGAATAGTTCTTTTGACTATCGCAGCTAAAAACATTTGATAAGGGAATCTTCACAACCATCTAATCGCTTCTCGGTCGGTCATAGTTAAATAGCAAAAAAGTTTGCTTTAGTTTAGTTTTCTAATCTTTGCTTGCTGAGTTATGGATGTTTCACTTGATTTTTGTCCTGTTGTTCTATGGCAAACTGATATCTCGATACTGGTACGTTTATCCTAATTCAAACTTCGGAGTGTTTCTAATTACTATAGGATGTATCTGTGGACAAAATTTTTAGCTCGAAATTCTATTAGTCAAGATCTTAGTGATTTTGCGGTTATAGAGCAAAAATCAAGTGAAACGTTCATAATTCAAAAAATGAATAACGGAAAACTAAACTGAAATAATCTTTTCCATTACTACTCATCATGACCGATCGAATGGCAATAGTCATTTCAAGTGAAAAGCGATTTCACAGTTTGGAAACGTTCATTTGTAAGCACTATCTACTCTTATTCCGATTGCTGGTCTTCTTGAAACAGAAGAAGCTTCATCATTGTTTTTTCTATGAACTTTAATCAGAATATATGTTTTGAAACTATCTAAGTTCATATTCTGTGTGTTGGTTTCTAATGAACATGATTTCAGCTGAAAAAAAAATATAAAATAATATTTCTTAAGATTAAAAGAAGAAAATGAACATTTACTTTGTCAATTAAATGATCGTACACAACAATATGAAAATGAAAAATCTACTTTATTACTTGATCATCAACGACGTTTAGACGATTTACAACGCGATCGAACAACAGAACTAGAAAATTTACGAACCTTACAACGGTTTGTATATTCATTTGTCATGATCAATCAATTTTATTTTATTTTTTTGTAGACAAACTCTTGATCATTTACGACGAGAACATGAACAGACAATTCAACGTTTAAAACAACTTAAACAAGAAGAAATTTCAACAGCACTTGATGTTACAACTCATACAAGGTATAACATTACAAATAAATCATTTTTTATCTTTCATTTCGAATTTTTGATATTTTATCTAGAGCATTTGAATCTGTTGTTGATCATATGGAACAAAATGCTAAAAATATTGATGAACTTAGGCTTAAAATCGAAGCTAAACATAGTTCTGTTTTAACAGATAAAGAAATTGGAGCACGAGCTAAAGAACAACAGCTTAAAGGTATAATTAAAAATAATGTTTTATCTAAAGTTTTCTCTTCCGAAAAGACGATTTCACACTCCGAAAGAATCAATCTGATCTTCGGGCTTCTTCACATTGGATAAAACACTAATAATAAAAAAAAAAGAAACAATCTCATAATATGTAATGTAACGTTTTGCTTTTCTTAGCTTATGAAGAACGTTTACAAATGCAAGCACTTGATTTTGAACGTGAACGTAAAAATTTACAAGAACTTATTTCACGATTAGAAGTTCATCTATCTGAACAAACAAAACTTGTTGAAGAAGTATTAAAGCAAAAGAAAAAAGAAATAATTTGAATAATTCTTTGCTCTTTATTTTAAGGAACGATGGAAAGCTTTACAAGCTCAAAAACGTATGGAAGCTATGCAAGATGCATTAAATGGTGAACAACGTTTATTTATGGAGAAATTATCACGTGAACGCTTAGAAATTCAACGTAGTAAAGATCAATTACTTGAAGATCAAAAATTAGCATTAGCTAATATATATGAAAGTCGTTCACAATTAGCTGATGAACGTGCTAAAGTAGAAGCATTACAAAAATCTTTTCAAGAACAAAAACATCGAGATATGTTACAAAACGCTACAGTAAATATATAGATAGAAATATTTTTTTGAATGAAACATTTAATTTGATTTTGTTTTTAATAAGATTGAAGCAGAAAATCGTGCACAACAAAAATTAGCTTCCGAACAATTAGCACGTCTTGAAAAACGTGAACAGGAATTAATTAAACGTGAAGAAGCATTTTTATTAGAAAAACGTGCATTAACTGAATTAAAACAACATATTGATATTGAACAATCAAATATAAAAAATCAATATGAAGATATAAAACAAAAATTAATTGAAATTGAAAATGCTAATGAATTAATTAAAAAAGAAAAAGAACGTTTATCACAACTTTATTTTGAATTACATGCACTCGATGGAAAAAATACTGGACGACTTCAACAATTACAAAAATCTATTCATAATTTACGACAACAAGAAGAACATATAAATGAAGTAAATGATCTTTTTATTTATATTTAATTATAAAAATTTTAGAGTTAATTGTTTTTCTTTTCATCTTCCAAGTGAATAAGATTGAATTCATTCTGAATACTTTCATTGTTTCCAAAATTTCAATTCTTATCTTTTGTTTATATTGTATAAGTAGTTTATGAGATCAGGCAACAAACAATGTAATTTGATTTCTTTCTTTCTTTCTTATCTTTTCAAGATCAGACAAAAATGATATTTTTTGTTTTCATTTGGATATAGAATTAATATGTAGAGATATATCTTATCATATGAATTTTAGCTTTCGTTCTCGAGAACAGATCTTGGAAAATTAGAGTTTCAAGATTACTTAAACCATTTTTAAAAACTAGAATAGGATAAGAATTCAAATTAATATAACAAGTTTCTTCTTACATGTAGATTTTTTTAGCCAAAATCTGCGTGCTTTATTTGAAATAAATTTTAGAGCGGGATGTATAGATTTTCATAGTCCTATTGTAATGTGTATGGCACTGTTATTTGACCTATCACAATTTCTCGCTGTTTTATTTGTTTGTAATAAGATATTATGGAACTAATAGCTACTAATGTACGCATGTACTTTGATGTTCGTGTTTTGAATTTCTTTCGGTCTATCATTCTTTGCGTTATTATTTTAGTACGCTCAATATTATTACGATATTTTATTGTTTAAAACATGAAAATAAGACAGAACGGAATCAAATTACATTCATAATTGTGTAATGCAGTGAATCATCTATGCAATTATATATTACTAATAATGCGATAATATAATGAGCAAAATATGCTATTTGAATTTTTTAACCTTTTTTTGTTCAGAAGAGAATGTTTGAAAATTTACTGTCAATCTTGGTATAGGAAAAGAGTTTTTTCCAGATGACGCTTTCAATTGATTAAAGAAGAGAATTCACTGCTTCGACCTTTCAATATTTTCATTAATTAAAAAACAATGAGTCTTTTTTTAACAACTAGAAATCAGTGTTTTATTCAGCGTGTGAGTGGAAGGAACAGCAGCCCTCTGAACATCGAGTTAATCCTCTCGGAGTTTTTCTTCATTGTGCTTGCAAAAATAGATGTTTTTCCTCTTGGACTGTTAACTTGTCTCATCGAAAGCGAAAAACTAGATAGACCACTGACTATTATGTCGATTTTTTATCATTATAACACTAATGTATAACTGAAAATTATTGCATAATCAAATGAAAAACTATACGAGTTCAATATTTGAATTTAAAGAAAATAAGAAATATATCGTTTTACCTGAATCTTGTAAGACTGATTTTTGTACGCTAAAGATTTTCTAACGCATGAAATCTTTCAACTAGTAAATCGCTTTTGAGTCGAGACTATGTGCAATAATTAGAATCAAATGAACTGTGAATATCTTGAAAACAGTTCAGACCCTGAGCTCATTGATGTCAAGATATTTTTCTCAAGAACATTAGTAAAATCAAATTTCGACCTTCGACTTGAAACTTTGCACTAGTAAAAGTGTATGTTACATCGCTCATATGTACCGGTAGATTCAATGTTCTTATTTCAGAATAGAAGCATATCAAAAGACTTGAAAATTTCATAATAAACTATTCTCTTTAAGATCTAGGTTTGTACAAAGTTTCAAGTCAAAATTCGAAAATTAGTCTTTCTAAGGAGAACTACGGCATTCATTTTAAAACTACTGTTAATTTGCAGTATCTCCACAGCAATAAACTAAGAGTACAAACTCTTTCCACTAGGATATTCAAATATCATTGGAGTCTACATGATGCACATCGTGCCGATTCCAAAGCAATTTATCAGTTCGGGAACTACTCTTATAAGAAGAAAAGTCCTTTTGATTGTATCAATGATAACATTCTTATCTTCATAGAACAATGCAATAAACTTTTTCCATATAAAATCTTAAACTAATTTGGTTTTGTAGAAATATTCTCGTATGTCTAATGAGCGTGAAAATCTAAAACATCTTCGTTCAAGTGTTCCATTTAAAAAACAAACTCCAACTACTGATTCAGGTTTTTCAAGTAAATATTTATTTAAAATATTTTATTGAAAAAAAAAAACGCTATTTTCTTTTGTTTCTTTTAGCTTTACAACTAGCTGCAGCTACACCACTTTTACCAATAAATTCTTCTCAGCAATCAATTGATGAAAGTACTATTCTACGATCATTACGTATGAATGCTCTGCAAGTATGTTCGATTTAATAAATAATTATCATTTAAGAAAAAAAAGAAAAAATAAACTTTTCTGTTTAGGATCAATTATATATTGAAGATGAAATGTCATTTATTAACAGTCTACGTGCTGGTAATCATCTATCATCACGTAGTGCAAGTCTTTCCAATCTTCATCGTCATCCGGAAACGAATTTACTTAGGACAAATCAATAGTTTTAAATGATTTCTTTTCTTATGTATTTATAGATGTTAGAAAAGAAAAACCAGATGATAAACCAATTACTTTTGCTTCTTCATTTTTTCTTTTCTTTTTTTAATTGTATTTTTATTTTCCAAGTATCTGCTTTTTATACTAAGAATATTTGATAAAGGTCAGCATTTGAGGGTAGACAGTGTAATGAGAATAAGAATAGAAACAAATTCAAATGATTGAAAAGATCGATAAAGAAAGTAAACAAAAACTTCTGTTTTATATCAAATATGTTGCTCTCTCGATAATATAATTAAACAAAAACTCGTTTTTATCATTTAAATAAAAAATCATTTGATCAACATACAACATTATTTTATATCGTTGATTATTAGACAGTAAGTAGACATAGGATTGCTATCTAAGATTATTTGTTATATAATAGAGAACGGAAAGATTATCTAAGATTGTTTATTATATAATAGAGAATGGAAAGAAAAGTACCTTGTTTTGAGTTTTTCTATCATGTTCTAAGATGTCCTTCGTGTACGTTGTTGACTTTATGATAACGTATAGTCATCTGGTAACAATTTGATCTGATAATATTAGCTTGGATACGTGGAATATTCGAAAAGTATATGAAATATAGTCAAAATCAGAACAGTATGTATTATTATTTAACATTTGTTAAGATGTACATTATTTGATAAGAAACTTTCGATAGATACGAAAGACATGAATTAATTAAACTTGAATTTTTCTTCCTAGTTCATTTCGTCATCATTACGATTAGAAAAAAATTTCAATACCACTATAAAAGATATGATGAATAAAAACAAAAAACAATGTCAAAAAAAAGCTTATAGTTACAATAATTGAACCTAACAACAGAGAAGTAAAATCATGAAAGAAGAAAGCATTGACTGTTCTTCGGATTTAGTTAAACATATTCGTAACAGAATTGAAAAAAGAAAATATAATTTTTTTTTCTTATTTACTACCTGGCATGACCTCCAAATTCAAGTCATTTATTTATTCAACCACCCATGGTATGTGCGAGTTTTTGTAGAATGATGTATTTACTCATAAATAGGTCTAATTATAAACCATTGATTAGTTCAATCAGTCAGAATTGTACATGTAACTGAGGTCCAGTTTTTATTTCATGGAATCTCATCCATCATAGGGAAACAACTGACAACACATTACGATAGAATATAGATTTGAAATTGACATTCTCCTTCATGTTTAATTTATTAATATAGCAAAAAATTATATAAACTAGTTATACATTCAAATATCCAACGAAAAAAAAATACTCGAAATTCGGCAGCGATGTCATTTGCTTATTATGAATCCACACGTGTAGCTTGCTTCTCATTTCTTTTAGTCTATTCTGATGAAAAGAGAGGAGAAAAAAAAAACTAACGAACACGAGGGACGACATGATAAGAAAAATACGGGTAGTAAGAAAGAACAAGAAGAGTATGATCAAAAAACGGCCTGCTCCATAATAAACATATAAGATCAGTTATTTCGTTTTATTCATGCGTATTATATTCAAGGATCAACAATACATGCCAGGTACACTATGATAAAAATGAACAGGGCAACTTTCTATTGTTAAACTTGTATTAATCAATGAATATCCGATTATCTTTCTATTCTAGGCAATAATAATTCCCAATGTCTACGAATATCGGTGAAACCTCTAACAATCGAATAATCTCTCGAAAGTAAGTATATCTGAATGATAATAACTCTTTTAGGAAAGAGTTGTAGAAGATCTTTGTTTTTCTTTAATTCTTACATTAAGAAACTATATAAGCATACTAAATAAGAATCTAAATAGAGTTCATAATCTCTAATTTCATTATTAAATTGAACAGTGTATTTAGGTAAAAGTCACAGTCATAAATCTATTATTTTGAAGCAATTGCTAAACAAATATTGGTAAAAATTTGGCATTTTTTCTATCAAGCCTGATCGAACTTATGCTCTAAGTAAAGATTTGTTTGTTGATAAAAGTATGCATTTCCTTTTTCAAACTAATGTGTTTACCATTTTTGTCTGCGTTAGTCTACATAAGTTACGACCGGCTTTTGCAGAAGTAACTTTCTTGATAATCACTGAATTAACTAGTCGTTACAGTGTCTTAAAGTAAATGTTTGATGAATTTTTACATGAAATCGTTTGAAAAAATGTTGCTCTATTCTCTAGATATTTAAATTTTTGTGTAGACTCTATGACAGAAAAAGAATAACTTTTGTTTCTTTTGCAGCAGTCCATATTAAATCAGTAAAGTGTGAGAACCGAGAAATATGAATCCCTCAACTATTGAGGAATTATTAAAAGAGTTATGATAATTCCTCGGAGAATTGAGAATTGACTGTCAACTTCTTTACAGCTCTGCAATTCATAGTAGCCAAAAGGATGCATGTTTGTCTGCACTACTTTTCACGATCACACATTCCTTCGTCGATAAAGATTTAAGAGCAAAATATATCGTGGATATTGCGTTTTGTTCTTTTGATTTTGATTGTCGCAGAACTATGTAAAAATTTAGGAAGAATTCATATAGCTCAGTGCTTGGACATCTGGTGGAATATGAGAATGTACGCAGAAAAATTTAGACATCTTAAGAATAAGACAATATCTTTTCAAAAGACTTGCGTCGTAAAAGTCAATCAAATATTTACACTTTAAGAAATGCAAAAATCGTTCATTGAGCATGATCGACTGTGTCCTAAATAGAATGTCTCATGTGTAATACATTTATTTGATATCGTTAACCGAAGTATATAGAAGAAAAAGTTGTGCTTTACATGTTACACTTTGTCATTTAATGTATGTCCATGAATAATCGTATTTGATTACGGTAGCATGTATTGATGAATAATAATCGATCAAAGCAAAAACAGATGAAATTAGTAATACTTTAACAAACGCTTTTATAAGGTTATTTTCAATGGAAAAATATCACAAAAGAGTTATTTCAAGAATGGAGAATGATATTATACTAACTCGGGAACTTATTTGAGTGGCCTCCTGCGTGATTGAATGTTTAAAAAATTCGAGGGACAAAATGTAATTATCCTGCGCGGTAGATATTTCATGAAAAATGAAGTATCCCAGTATTAACTGCAAAATATCACGTTTTGTAGAGAATTCTTTTCTTATCATTTATGAAAAAATAATTTTTCTATTTGTTTAAAAAATAACAAAGATCAAATGTGAACATTGAAATAGGAAAAAATGTACGCAAGTATTCATACTCACGTTTCAGTATTAGTATCATATCTCTGTTATTTGTTAACCAAATCGACAAACATTTTCTTTTACAAAAATGATAAAAAAAGAACTCACTACAAAATGTGATATTTTGTAGTTAATTCTGAGATAGTTGATTTTTCATAAAAATATCTGCATCACGAGAGAATTACAATATATATATTCCTCGAACTGTGTAAAGTCTTGTTTCGAGGAAGAACACTTAGAAAGGGAGGTGCAGGTTTACAAAAATGTGAAACTGGACCCGACAGATCCAGACTCGAGTTTTTTTGCTGTCAATATCTGGCCGTCTCTGAATACATGAACACAAGTAGGATCACAGTTTCAGGTACTTATTGACTATTCTCAGAAATTAAAAGTTTTCGTTCGATTGAAAAGAGTATTATATTAACAAAAAAAGAAAATTGAAAAATTAATTGATAAACAAAACTCGTCAAATCAACGATAACATCAAAATTTTCAGCTGTATGAAATAGTCTTAGTTGTATTTATATAAATAAGATCAAGCAAGAATATGTTCTATACAATTCATCTGAAGATTTGGGTATTTATAAATCATCTTTCGGTGCTAATTTCACTATTTATAAATTTTTGTAGTTTTCACAATAAAAAAATACGACAGATGCCAAATCGAGTTAAGAAGAAAATTACAGTTGCTTGTGTTGAATTTGCAATACTTAACTGTTGACCATTCGAAACAATTGATGATATCAATTTTAAAAATCGTGCACAATCAAATTTTTATGCTGTTCGATACTGACTTATAGGGAACTGTAGTTTCATTTTTTATGAACTAGATCCAAACTCGACTCATAGCTCCTTACACTTAAATATGTTTCCTCGTAAAATTCTGTATGAGAATTCTGCATGAGGATGACTTTTTCTATCCGTATCAACATTAGTCCGACATATTTATACTTAGACTCATACTTTAACTCCGAGTTCTGAACAAATTAATGGACTCTTCTGTCGCTAGATCCTTGTAAACAGAATCATGATTCAAAAAAAATTCCTTTATCTATAGGCGAAATCTCTTCGAATATTTATTTCTTAAATTTAATGCATTTTATGAAAATCAATTTTCAACTATTGGTACACATATTGGTAGTAAACCTTATATATTTATATGCGTTCCATTTATCTTAACTGGTCTTTGTTTATTGGGTCTTTTACGTATGAATATGAACAATAATGCTGATGATTTATTTATACCGGTCAATAGTAAAAGTGTACGTGATCGACATCTTGTAGCTAATCTATTACCAATGAATTATGATGAATATTATCTTCATCAAGATTATGATTTTGGTATATATGGTGATGTTATATTTATAACAAATGATTATGGAAATATAGGACGTTCAATTGTACAAAAAGAACTTAAACGCATTTATAATCTTATACAAAAAATAAATGTTACTTATAATAATGAAACATATTTTTATAAAGATCTTTGTGCTAAACGTAATAATCAATGTGTAACTGAAGGTGAAATTTTTTTTCGTAATACATTTTGGAAACGTTTACATGATAAACAATTATATAAATATGTAACAAATAATCTCTATACAGATGATGATGGTGTACCAAATTTATTAACATTTATATTTGGAAAAAGTTTAATACTTAATTTCGATAAAGGTACATTATATGGTAAAGTACTTAAATTACGTTTTAATTTACGACGTACATTATTTATAAAAAATCAAACTGAAAATATTGAAATAATAAGTCGAATGTGGGAACAAGCTTTTTTACAATTTTTTCATCATTTTGAATCAATTATGGTTCGTGCTATTTATTCAGTATCAACATCAATTGATCAAGAACTGGAAAATAATATTAATTTAGGTAAGAAATAATAAAATATATAATAAAAACTAAATTTACTTTATTTTATTTAATCTTATAGATTTGAACTTAGTCGTTATAACATTCACTGTAATGATTATTGTTGCTACGATTTGTTTGTCAATACGTGGTCCATTAACACAATCACCAGCATATTTATCTGCTATTGGTGTTCTAGCAACAATGTTAGGATTAATTTCTGGCTTTGGATTTTGTTCACTAATTGGTATACCTATGTGCTCATTAGTATTTGCTACACCATTTCTTATCATTGGTAAAATATATTTTTTGTTTTTTTTTTTATTAAATTTTAGAATAATTTCTAATTAGGTGTTGGTACTGATGATATGTTTCTAATTTATTCAGCTTATCATCGAACAAAAGCATCTGAAACAACTTCGCAAAGATTAGCAGATACATTTCGTATTTGTGGATCCGGTATAACAATAACATCTTTAACAAATGTTCTTGCTTTTCTAGTTGGAACAACTACGGATTTCTATGGTATACGTCTATTTTGTTTTTATACAAGTAAGTTTATATTAAATTTTTACTTATATGAAATTTTAGTAGTGTTCAATTATGTAGTCTTTTGTGAAATAATGAAAACGTGAAGCTCCGCAGAAATTTCTTTCTTTCATCAATGATAGATCGTGGACCGTCTAGCAAAACTTCTCAAAACTTTAACAGTATCTATTAGATCTAGCAGATTGTCGGAAAAGTAGAGATCTACATCCATAGACCATATGTATCAGAGTTATGCAAGTATAAACGAGCTAACGAGCGAACTATCCGAGGTGATACCTCGCGTATGGGATGAGATCCCAATCATTACGTACGGTCTGTTGAAAGTAGAAGAAGTCTATAGGGTTTCTTCTTCATGTGCTGATCTTTTGAAGTTATGGTCGTTACACTGGATTTGTTTACTTTTGGCACAGTTTTTATTAAAAGCTAGGCAAATAAGTTGTGATTTAAAACTTTGCTTATTGAAGACATTAGAATCTGCTAAAAATTTCAGCCGAAAATGGTTATCTCTTAATATCTCACGAATTCTTGACAAGACTAATAGAAGAAGCAAAAAAAAACGCAAGAATTATGAACGTTTTATTGTGAATTTTCTTTTTTTTTTATTATAAGGTGCTTCAATAGCTTTTTGTTATTTCTATCAAATAATGTTATTTGGTAGTGCAGTTGCACTTTACAATGAATGTATTAATAATAACCGACATACACTCATTCCATGTATTGTCGATCGTACACAAACAACAAATAATCAAAGACATCGACATCGTCGACGACAACAATGTTTACCATGGAAAGAAATGTTTGTCTATGTTATTAAACCATTATTTACAACATGGGGTCAAATAATTGTTTGTTTAATTTTTTTAATTTATACAATATTTGCTATTTATGGAGCATCACAAATGAGAGATGGTATGAAATTGGAACAATTATTAAGCGATAAATCGTATGCACAACATTATTTTAATACACTAGATAAAGAATTTGAACCTTATCCATTAGTACATTTTATTATAACAGAACCAATACCATATTGGAGAAATGATTATATGAAACGAATTCATAACTTAGCTAATACTGCTAAACAATTAGAAGGTAACAAAAAATTTGATGATGTGTTTTTTTTTTGTTTTTTCAAATTATGAGTTTTTTATTATTAGGAATGAGTCCTCAATTTGAAATCTCTTGGTTCTCATTATTGGGCTATGACTCACAAGATTATCCATTTGATAATGGTACAAAATTTATGGAAATAATTCATGGTTTTGTTAATTTATTTCCAACATTTTATAATGATTTATTAATTAATGATACTCATTTAATAGCTAGTCGATATTATTTAAAAATGGGACGTGTGCATTATAATTCATCTGATGGCTATTTAGTTCATCAATTACGTTCACTTGCTGAACAATCAAAACTGCCAATCAAAGGTATAAAAATTGTCTTATTAAATATGTATTCGATTGACAAGGACAATTTTACTATAAGAGGTCAAAAAAAGAGATGTTGCCTAAACATTATACTTAGAAGATCTCTAAGGAGACATTCCGGTGTCATGTGGAAAGATAGAAAAGAAATATGTCACGTATTTTAAATATATTTATATATTATTATGGCTTTTCTCATAATTTTATCGGCTCGTATCTGTAATCAGTGATGAATAATATCTGATAGAAATTAAACTAAAATAGTCAAAAAATAACTACTATACAACATAAACTCAATCATCATTAGTTATTTTGTTTATTAATACACAAGAAAGGAAGATCTTTGCTCTGATCACATGATTACATTTTCATATTGAAACAACTACAAAATATTAGAAATATATATTTAATAGATGTTCTACACAGTGATTAAGTGTTCGAAAAAGAAGCCCTATGCGGATAATTTTCAAAAGTCGGATGGTCGTTGTAAAAGTTTCTACATTAAATGATGTTCATGAATTTTGTGAAACGTTCTTTTTCCTCGTGACTTGTATATAGTTTTTCTAAGACAATAAAAGAAAAATTCTACTCTCCCTCGGACAAAAAAAATGCCTTATCCATTCAATTTTTGCATCACTTAATACGTTGTTTTAAAAAAAACAAAATATACCACAAGATGCAGCGTGAAAAGCTCTACAATAGTGGCGGAGCTAGGATTTTTCGGGATGGTGGATCACAGCTTTAGAGCATGGGTCCCAGTTGAAACCTATGGGGGATAATATTGGCTTCAAATGATGAGTTTCTATCAACTGATTTTTGCGATCTGATTTTGCCAAAAAAATTAGCATTTTCCTGAGCTCCCCCAAGAAATTTTTAATATTGTCAATGGTAACTCACTTTTGAAAATGCCATCGCACGCTACGCTGAATTTAATCGATAAATTTCAANAATTAAAGATAATTTTTGTTAATCAAGCAGGAAAAAACAAGAGACATAAAATGTATATTAAGTTGAATAAACTCAAAGAAAATACAGAATAAGAGAAAATATGAAACAGTATATATTACTATAGTACACTATATGATAGATGTTCTACCTTTGTCTATCTCACCGCTATTCAATGATCAATCTAAAATCTAGGCAAGGAATGGGAAGTCTCCCTCGGACAAAAAAAATGCCTTATCCATTCAATTTTTGCATCACTTAATACGTTGTTTTAAAAAAAACAAAATATACCACAAGATGCAGCGTGAAAAGCTCTACAACCGACAAAGTAAAGCTTATTTTAACTGCGTACTTTTTGTTTTCACAAAAAAGCAAAATTCTGTCCAACCAATTTTCTATTCTGCAAAAGGATCATTTTTCTACACTAACGAGAAATTCATTTTGTCTTCTTTCAATAAACTGTCCTAAGTAAATTGTAGAGGTTTTTACGCTGCATCTCAAAGTATATATTTTTTTTACGAAGGCATATTAATTCATAAAAAAATGAAATAAGGAAACAGGGATTTCTTGTTCACATCGAAAAAAATGATTTTTTTCGCAGCGTCGAAAATTGATTGCACAGAATTTTACTTTTTTTTTGAAACAAAAGTATACAATTAAAATAAGCCTTACTTTGTGGATTGTATAACTTTTCATGCTGCATCTTCTGGTATATTTTTTTTTTTAAACGACATATTAACTGCTGCAAAAATGAAATGGAAAAAAGGCAGTTTTTTGTCCGAGGGAGACTTCCCATTCCTTGCCTAGATTTTAGATTGATCATTGAATAGCGGTGAGATAGACAAAGGTAGAACATCTATCATATAGTGTACTATAGTAATATATGCTGTTTCATATTTTCTCTTATTCTGTATTTTCTTTGAGTTTATTCAACTTAATATACATTTTATGTCTCTTGTTTTTTCCTGCTTGATTAACAAAAATTATCTTTAATTTAATGGCTGTTGTTTGAATATGACAATCACTCATGTTTTTCAGCTAGCAAAATAAAACGAAGCCAATTTTTATTCATAAAAACATCATCTAACAATTAAACGAAACATGATCAAAGCTAACAGTATTATCATTGCCAACCGAGAACCTACTGAGTTAATATTCATGTCTATTGTAATGATCAATGTCAACTAGTACATAGATAACCATAGTTTTCAATGACGGATTTCTGAAAGCATAAGCACAACAGGCTTATTACTACTACTTAGTCGCAATGACTGGATAGGTACGTTGTTAGACGTATCCGCACGGTAGTGTGTGCAAACCGTAGTATCACCAGTCGTGAAATGGCGCTGAACAAATCACTAATGGTTATTTGTCTTAGATCATCAGTTTGATAGCATGCTGACTACATTGTGACATACAGCGAATCTTACAATTGATTAGTGTGTATATGAAAGCTTAAGCAATTGAGCACAAGAATTCTGCATTAGACTGGTCTTCTATCCAGAGTTACACTTAGTCATAGTTGTAGGAAAAATATCGGGCTAATGAATCTGCTGTTCGACAGCACCATATGTCGTAAGTAGGATTACACTTCTTCTATTATTAGTGAGTAGAAATTAGAAGTAGATAAATACATATACAATAGCATACAATTTGGAATAGCGGATATTCATAATCATTTTGTTCATCTTATTCATGTATACCGCAGTTTATCTTGATCGATCATAAACTTTAAAGAGTGCAAAAAATTCGAATTTATAAGAACACTTTCCGAAATTATTACGTTTTTCTCAGATTTTTGTCTTATATCAAAGCATTTAGAAACAATAAAACTACAGAATTGCTATTTGATAGTTAACATTTAAGTATTCCGAATGAGTATTTCTTTCAACCGATATAGATTTTAAAAAAATAATGCTACTTCACATACGTGTATAACTTCCTCTACATTTGATATGCTAAAAAAAGAACCCGGAGTCCTCAGTGGAGTTTTTTCTACATGTTCTGAGAATGATATGACCTGTCTATCATAATACTATCAATTCAAAATGAAACCCTTTTAATGTTCTTAAACTCTCTCTACCAGTTCAACCCTTCATAAAATGATCATAAGTCTGAAAAAAAACTCTAAATTCAAAATATTAAATATTCCCTAATACAAAAATTTATTTTTACTAATAATCTATTCTTTCTCCTTGTTATAGTGTATAGTAATCTTTTCAAATATTATGAACAAATGTATGAAGTCATTCCGAATATAATTCAAACATTTCTCATTGCTATAGAAGCTATATACATAGCAACATTAATAATTATTCCTGATCTTAAATCTGTTATTATTATTATGTCAACAATGTGTATGATACTTCTTAGTCTTGTTGCTACATTACATGCTTGGGGTATTCAAGTATCATCAGTTATGATGGTTGAACTTATTATGTCAATTGGTTTTTGTTCAGATTTTTGTGTACACATTGTACATGCCTTTTTAACATCAACTGGTACAAGAAAAGAACGAGCACAACAAGCATTAATTAACATGGGAATGCCAATATTATGTGCAAGTTTATCATCAATAATTGGTGTTCTATTTTTAGGTCTTGCTCATTCATATTTATTTCGAACATTTTTTAAAACAATGATTTCTATTATGACATTAGGAGCTATACATGCATTGGTTTTTTTACCAGTTATTTTATCATTAATTGGTTCTCATTGGCCATCACATATGAAAGATAACATACAACAAAATGATTCCCTTCAAATGACAACATCTATAAATAAAGATTCTCAAATAAGTGGATATATTATAGAAGAAAATGTTACAAAAAAACATGAAAAATTACAAAGAAAACCAAATACAATTGAAGAAGAAGAAGATGATCAATTAATATCAACAACACAAAGAGCTGAAACAATTACTAATAATTTAACAAACTTAAACATGTATACTTGAAAGATAAAATTAATGATCTTTTCTTTATTTAAATAAATAAACCAATTGACAGATTTTGTTTTCTTTTGCTAATCAGGAAATCTTGCCATCTACCACATTTCGATTTCAGTGATCTTTTGCCTATCGATACTTGACTAAGATACTGAATTTTTACTATGTCTATTTTCTAGAGGTCTCAGGTTGTCGAAGAACACGTATTTTTGAATTTTGATCTGAAACTTGATGCATATAGAGAACTCAAATAGACTAGATTACACAAAATAATTCATAAGTTTTCCACAATCTCTTAGAGATATGCGGTTTAGAGTGTTTAACTTGAAAATTTCTTATCTCGAAGAGACCTTGTTCAAAGCTTTTGAATTTTTATGGAAGTTAGTCTAGTTAAGCTTTCTCTATGCGAAAATTTTTAGAATAAAATTCGAAGGTACAAGCTTTCGAAAGCCTGAGGCTTCTAGTAAATAAACCTTTTAAAAACTCGATAGTTTAGTCAAGTATCAATAGGGAATTAAACTTCTTTTAGGATTTTTATTGGAACAATGTTAATATCGATAGGCAAAAAAATCATTGAAATAGGAATGGGCATCTGTAGAAGATTCTTCGTAAGTTCATTTGAATTACAAATTTTAGCGAAATTGTTTCATCATTGAAATTCCATAGGCGAATTCATAAGAATCTGCCATTCAAAGAAAATAAACAGCTCTAGTAATGTTTTTCTTTTAATTTTGCATTTGTTTTTTCGGTTAATAACCTTAGATTATAGAATTGAAAATAAGAGATGTTCTCATCGATACTGAAAGTTTATTTTATAAAAGTGGCAGATATCAGAGAGAAAAGAAAACAAATTATAAACGCGAGTTTTTAAATAAAACTCTTGATTTCTATAATTCTATAGAACTTTTAATTTCTGTATCGTGAGTATTTCTGTTTAATCAATGACAATTTTCATGGAAACTAGCTCTTTAATGGAAACGCATAGATTTCACTTATTGCCATATCTCATTTTGTAGAGAATCCAATTCTTTATAATAATGTTGAGTTGAAGCTGTTTCAGGACCTACAGGACTGCATCTAAAACCTCTATTTTTCTCTGTAGAGACATAATTTTGAACTTTTTCGTAAAATTTACTGATAGTTGTTCAATTTTATTCCAGAAGAAAAACCTGAATATATATTCGAATATAACGAAAAATTTTGATTCTAGCGGCTCTAGCCAGTTGTCTTTTAATGGTCGAAAGAATAAGCGAATATTTTGTATCAAAACTTTCGCTTTACAGGTTATTTTAAATTGATATGTTTATACAAGTAGCATGAAATAAATTATTTTACGAAATATTCGTTGTACATTCCCAAAATATACATAGATAATGTTTTATATTTTACACATACACAATAACATACAAAATAAGCTCGAAATTCTTCTAAACATAATCATCTCCTTTCGTGACCTAAAACTTTTCTTTATTTTTGTAGCCATTATATATATAATATGAAATAGTATCGTTCTACTGCGTACATTTTGAGATCCAAAAATTGCCTTTAAATGTTGAGACATCAAATTTACATCACAAAAATAGCAAAAACTGTACATTATTGTTTCGTGTTTTTCTCAAAATCAATACTTTCAGGAAAGAAAAAAAAGTACAGAAACGCCTTCATTTCTTCAACGTCGTACATCTGATCGGGCTGAAACGTTTTTCTCATATACTATACACTGTCTTTTCTGTTTCAAAAAATATGCTTCTGTTGATTTTGGTAGATCTTATACAAAAGCTCTATTCAAAAAGTCATGGATTTTTAAGGATTTGACTTCTTTTTTCGAAGAACAAAAGAATAAAAAGATATTCAGCCGAAACTGTGTCTAGTGTCTGTAAAAAAGATTTTCAGCTCGATCGAACATGTCATCTCCAAGAAAGGAAAGAGTCCCTTTTTACCATTGTGATTCGAGTATCTCATAGAAGACGGCATTCGAGAATTTTGAAACCATGATAATTTTTTCTGTACTTATCAACATCTATCTGTTCTGAAACTTTGGAATTTTTCTGTTGAAGCGTTCTCCAAAGTCTCGGCAAGACAGAATACTTTTAAAACTTTTTTTTTCATTCAACGTACATAGTATGCAAAATTCGTACTAAATAACATCAATAAATATCATCAACAAGAAACAAACGACTTCTATTCGTTAGTTTGTCATTTAAATATTATTTCATGTACATAGCATATATTTCAAATAATCAATTCTGTTGTCATCTGACATCATATTACACAAAATGAATGACTACATCTCTCGATTTTATAATTGACCATAACAAACATAAAACTCTTGGTACAATTTTGTTAGATAGAGAAAAAAAAACACAAATAGAAAAACTTATTAATAAATTTGATTTTGATAATTTTGTGAATAATATAAATTCACAACAATCTATTATTTTTCTCTTCCATAAAAACAGCATATGCTAAAAACAAATATATATATCCATATTATTACATGAAAAATGACAAAAGTATGAATATGTATACGATATTCATCTGATATCCATCCAAACTAAAAGAAGATATGCGATATATGATTGATGTATAATGATATGGCAAATATGAATAGGAAACGATTCTATGCTCTTTGCAAGGTGCTGTTTCTTTTTCATTTAAACATATTCTAATTGAAGCAACAAATGAAGTAATCTTGTGAAATGTTTTCATATAGATTAAATTTTTTTTTCTTTTTTATTTACAATATGTCATGGCAGAAACATTTAGTTGATTCATAATAATATCAAATTTTATGTTAGTCATTACTTCTTAAGTTCTTAAGAAAGAAAAACAAACTCAATGAATAAATGCTTGATTTTTCTTGTATTTATAGGAAAGAGAAGTAGAGATTTACTTTCTTTTTACTTATTCTTTGTTCAAACGACAACTGAATATGGCTAACAACAAATTATTAATATCTTCTGTATTTACAACGGAAGGGAGTCATTTTTCATTATGTCTTTATAACATAAGAAAAGAGAATTCTATTGATTTCTTTGTCTTTCTTTTTTGCTCAATGCTTGTCGAAGTTTTAATCATTTGTACATCGTATTTTTTTTTCCAGCGTCATGCATAATGAAGCCGATCGCCAACTAGAAGCCTGCATTTAAATGCTTCTAGGCATTGTTAGCAGATGACATATTTCCTTCCGCTAGTATTATATTGTCTTCTATCGTTTGCATTTATCTATATATATGCATGTTTTTTTTTTCTGGCACCCAGATACAGTAAGATGATGCTGCTCTCGTTTATTTTATCTGGAACATGATCAACTGTCATATTCCTTCTTTCTTTCTTTGAATTTCTTAAATAATAAACCCTGGAAAATATATGCTTAATAGAGATAATAGGATATGCTTAGAAAAGAAAGAATTCCTTTTTTCTTTTTTTATCTCAATCACCGCAGAAGACATATATCAAAGTCCTTGGCTATTTTTGTTCTTCAAATATTAAATAAAATTGAAAAAAAAAGGATTTCTTTTTCTATAGAAAACTAAGCTAAACGTTTAAAAGAACCGTTGAAGGCCAACATTGATTCAAGTCAATATATCTTTTTCAATAATTTATTGGTCGATCAGTACATTTATTTACCGATCAAAAAAAAAAAAAGAACGAAAGAATAATAAAATTTAATAGTCAGTTTAACAGCTACAACAAAATTGCTTCCTTTTTTATCATAATAAATGACAAACAATGATTCATATTGGTATCATTTTATCATAGCTCTAGTCATGGATGTAAACTAATGTCCTTCACACTTGTAAAAAGAAAAAAAAACGGTACCTAACACATCAATGACTCATCGTCTTTCGTTTACACTTATTGGCTTATCTTTACTATTGACGAATGGCAATACTGTATACGTGTGTGATTAATCGAAATGTTAATACAGTAAGAATATAATCATTGCAACAAGATAAGTTATTCGAAACCATATCAATATTACATTACTCAGAATATATGAAATCTCATAGTATAAGTAATTGTCGATGTTCCTTTGGTACAAATGAAAAAATGCTTATGACAAAGAAACGAAAGAAGAACTGAAAAAAAAAGAAGAGAAAAGGAAGAAAAAAAGAAAAAAGAACGAGAGAAAAAAAACAGTAGGATAGCATGGACGATTCTAAGGAACAGAGAAAAAAAGGCGAATATGACAGATGAAAAAAGAGGGACGTTTGAGTACGACGTGGCGAGAGTTATTTTGTTTTTCTTTTCTGATAATCAAACCCAATAGAAAATGAATATGTAAACGTCGAGAACGCGCGCTAACGTTCTTTCAGCACGTAAACAGTACCTTCGATACGGTCAATATATTCTTATTTAGTTCGATTTATAATACAAAGCGAAAAAAAAAACTTGATCAAACGTCGACAGTATTCAATAACTACTTAGTCGTGCATAACATGTTTTATTTTCCTTGGTACGAGCATTAAAAATGTCATGAATGCATGTGCATACGTACATAGCTTATGTGAAGTTTTCATGCAGAACGATTATTCGTTTATAGGTTTTATCCATTCTATTCCAATGGGTTATTTCTTTTGGATTCATTTCAATGTTTCATTCTTTTGTTTAGATGATAATTCTCATAGGTTGATTATTAATTGTAATTACTGAACAATATGCGTTTTTACAATCCATTATATACACGAAAATGGTCAAAAATATTTGCACCTTTTTCAACATTTATTACTCAGTTAGGTAATATTTTTGAATGTCTTTTTCTTTCTTGTTCTTGACATGTATTTTAAAATATTAAAAAAAGAAAAGAAAAATTAGCTTTTATTTTTCTCAAAGAAAAAAGTATATACTGAAGTTCTTGTTTTAATTAAATCTATATAAAATTATTGGGTACATAAGAACTCGTTTTTTTTTTCTTTTTTTTTGTATGAAAGTATTAATAATAGAATAGTATATATTTTAGGTAAACAAATTGGTTTACAGTCAATCATAGGCAAAACCAGCAATGATGATCTATCAATCAATATGGATACAATGTCAAATGGACATGTTATTCAATCAATTGATGATAATGAATCAAATCCGTCCATAAATCTTTTATCAACATTTTTTTCAACTTTAACCTCTTCATTTCGACCTCGTACACCATCAAAACTTCCATATGGTAAATTATTGCATAAATCTCGTTCAAAAGTATCAAAATATTATAAAAACCAACGAAATAATGATATAAAACATGATGAAACAAATTCAATCTATCATCAACTTAATATTCATACAACAAATGATGAAAATAATAATCAAACAAAAAATGAAAATAAACAAAATTCAGTTATTATTGATCTATTACCATTAACATCATCAGAATCAAATGGATCTTTAATCAACGATGATGGCGATGATAATTATAATAAAAATAATTATATATTTACAACTGAACATTTAATATGGTTATTTATTTTAACAATTATTTATTTTACTTGGTTTATATTTATAGCTGGAATATCAATTCTACATATAATTATTTATTTAGTTTTAATATCATTATATTTATTATCGGATCGTACAAGACGTTTTACATTAGCTATAATAATTTATTTTACATATCTATTTTTATATGATGCATTACATTTAATACCAAATTATACGGTATCACAAGTTCATATAAGTGATGTTTATTTAGTTGAAAAAAAATTTTTTGGTATTTTTATAAATGGACATATGATGACATTAAATGAATTTTTCAAATTACATCATATACCTTTATTAGATATTTTAACTGGCATATGTTATCTCAATTGGTAAGATGCTAAACAAAAGAAATATCTTATTTAAATATTTAACAGAAATTCTATTTGCATAAATTTGTTTTTTTTTGTTCTTCTTGTTTTCAATTAAGAAGGTTTATTAGCTTTGTTATTACATACGTAGGATGAGGTCAAAATAGAAAAGCATTTTTTTTTTTTGCTTTTCATTTATTCAATCGATTATTTGAATTAGACTTACAAAATAATCATGAAATATGAGTTGCTTATAAGCTAGAGTTTAGAATATGAATACACAATGAATCTGAAAATTATTTGATCAGATTTACTGTTAATTTAATTTCTAACTAGAATTTTTCAATGAGAAAAATGATTATCAGCTTCTCTCTGAAAAACCAAACACCAAGTTTTTCTGATTCTAGACTTCGGAATTACATTTCTATTTGAATTATCTGAAATGGTGAATCAAGCAATTTTCTACAATGTTTTTTGACCGAGATACATCAATCGTACGGAAGGTGTAAAAATGATGTTTTCATACAAAATAAAAGAAAAAAGAACTTTTGTGTACTTTCATAAGGTCGATGTGTCTTGACGGAGAAATGTCGTAGAAAGCTAGAAGATGTTTTATTTTATAGAGAATCCCTTGTTTTATTATTCTAGATAGTTCAAACAGAATTGAGATTGCAAATTTTAGGACTGGAAAAACTTACTTTTCATTTTTTTCAGAGAGAGCCTAATAATAATTTTTACCTTTGAAAAATTCTTGTTAAACATAAAATTCTTTACACAAATTACTATTTTGAGTGTTCATGGCAGGAAAAACAATTAAAAATAAATAAATATTGTTGAATAATTTTAGAAGTTACTATATAAAATATGTTCGTGAAGGTTATGTAAAGTTGTTAAAAAGAAACGGAAAACTTGAAACTATTACGAGTTGTTCAAAAAACAACTTACTCTCTCGGAAAATGTAATTTCTGAGCTTATAACATTCATTTTTTCAATCAATTCTTTTGGAAAATAGATAAAGCTAGAAAATAGCTACTAAATAAAAATATCTTTCTTTTGAAAATATTCTATCATTAGTCAAAAGAAAGAAAAAATTTACTAAAATATGAAATCTATTTCGGAATGAAATCATTTTTTTTTGTATTTTTCAATCTTATGTAATAATTCAATAACGAACCGGTACGATAATCGAAAATTCTTAGGCTATATTTGTAGACGTTGACAGGTTAAGTAGACATAAGTTATCGTCAGTTTGTTAAGAGTATCAAAATATTCATACAATAGCACGACTGTGTATCTGTTCATAAAGCAATGTATCATACTAATTTGATTCTTTCATCACTTGCATTAGTTTTAATTACGATGAGCAAAACGTTTCAATGACTATAATCATATATAAAATATTAACAAAATTTTGGTTGCATAATCTGAAACAAGGTACAGTATAATAGAAAAGTAAGAAACAGCAGTTAGTATTAAACTAAAACAATCGCATGAAAAAGTTTTGAAAAATAATCCTTTTTCAAATCGAAATATTTTCCATAGTGGAGAAACTACTTATTCTATAGCTACTTTTGGTTACTTTTCGATGAGGATATACCGCCCCAGAATAGATTTCATATTTAATGAATTTTTTATTTGTCTTTTGTTATGTTGAAATGTTTTCGAAATAAAAATATTTCTATTTAGTAGATTTTCTCTTGCTATATCTATCGCAAAAAGAATATTAGAAAAAAGGAGTAAGGTTTTCTTTTGGACCACTCCTGTATATAGATTTCATTATTGTGAGAGTTAAGAAGCTTATGATTTGGTAGAACTCCTTGGATACTACATTATCAATTTTTTTATAGCTGTAAACAACATTTTAGGACAAAAATCAAACTGATAGAATGTGAGTCTTTGCTAGAATTCAAACTAATTTAATGACAACAATTGAGTCGGAAATATTTGTATTAAAAAACATAAAATCTCTATTCAAGAAATATAATTATTTTATGTCATACAGAGAAGAGTAAATGAAAATTTCGAAGAAGAAATTATTTTAATTTTCGTTCATTTAATAGTAAAAAACAACACATGGATTATTTTATTTAACGTATGATGCAGACCTAAATAGGACAATTCTCATTTTCTCTTGTGAGTCATTCGATTGAGAATTTTTCTTATTCGAGGAAAATTTACAATATGAATTATGATTTTCAGAAAATATCTATCAATTTGTGTAAGTCTTTGCTTATGAAGACTAATTCAAATGTAATGCAGTTAGCACCAATGTATAGGGAATTTCGTGTCCTATGCTTCAACGATTTTTTCAAGGATCTTGGTGCTATCGTGCGTGAGAAAAAAAGCTTACAACTAAAATCAACTGATATGTCGATGAATTTACAAAGAAAAGTTCCCAGATAATTAAAAGCTTTTAAGCCTATATTGTGTTCAATGGTAGATGATCGATACACTAGAATACTCTCCAAAAGGTTCCTGTTGACCTTAAGATTCCGTCGAGATATTAGCTTTTTAATGGAGTTTCCATATGTATGGAACTAATTTTTCTTGTAGAATTTCGGCCTGAAAACTTTGTCCAGATAAAAGTTTCAATGAAAAAATCTTATGCGCAACATTTTAAAAGTTTTCGATCGAGTATCTTGGAGATATGCAACTTCTAAAATATGTATGTTTTGGACGGTCTCAATGGAAAATTGCTTGAAGTCTGAAAAATACATATCTGAGAGACACTCGATCGAAAACTCTGAAATTTTGTGCATAAGCTAACCTCACTGAGACTTTCATTTGAGTGAAGTTTTCATACTAAAATTTGACAATAGAATTTTATCGAAAACTTAGACTCCAATATAGAGAAAATTCACTAAAAAGTCAATATGTCGCTCTAATCTATGGATCTCATACAACTGAGTACAATATGGGGTTAAAAGATTTTAATCATCTTGACATCTTCCTTCGTTAGTCTGTAAAATAATCATTCTCATGCTGTCGAGCGTGGACTTTAATTCTAAAAAAAATGTTGTGACTGTTAAGTTGAAGAATACAAACGATTAGATTGTATCGAAATAAAAAAAAAAAGAACAATCATATAATCCTGTCAGGCAAGGCTTTTTCTAGTATATTATTGCATGATTATTATTTGAAGATTGTTGCTGAAAAACAAATACAACAATTTTGTAGAGTAAAAAATTTTCGATCCAATTAATTTCTACAAGCAAATCGGAATTACACAAAAAGAAAGAAAAACCATGATGTTGTCCCGTTCAATCTTCGTCATCCGCTAGATAATTTATTAGTACATTCTTGTTTACGACATAAATAATAAATCTTATCAAGTCTCCCAAAGCGTTCTTTAGGGGTCTCGAAAGATTTTAAGATTATGCTAGCTGTAGAACGATGGCACTATGACCTCAGAATGTTGCAACTCAATTATTTTGTCTTTTATTTTCTAAATAAAGAAAAAATATTAAAAACAAAAATTGACTAAAAACGTTTAGAATATTATATACTGTTATGAATGAATAATATTAAATTCAAATTCTTCAGTCAGCTCCAAGAAGCATGTATGAGCCCATGTCGTACAAACCGCGATTCTTCTACTTGATTTTTTTAATATCTCACTAGATGGATATGTTGTCAACTCTTAGAAAACTGTTACATTTCAGTCACAACCGTGAGTTCTTATAGATGTGAGCGTGCCCATGCCGTTTACACCAAAGACATAGGCTATTTTTGCCTATTATTCAAGTTTGATTATTTATTACAGATAGTGCCACAAACATAGTCATTAGTTATAAGGCTTAATCATTAAGAAAAAGTTTGATACCATCTAATAAACGGGGCAGTGCGATCGATCTCCTTTCCGCTTTTGAAAACTTTGACGGCAGCTTTTTCTCATCTTGAGAAAATTTGATCTATAGTTGTAACGGTTTTAGTTGAATCATTTAACATCTATATTATTCAATAACATGCATTGTTTATATCTGAAGCGAGAGACAAGAGAAAATAACGAGACTAGCGCACACGATAATAAAAACACGAAGAGAAAAAAGTTAAAAGATAAACTAATTAAAGATATATAGTTATGGGAGAAGAAAGAAACAGACAAGAGGACGACGGAGGAGGTCAAAACATCTTACATAAACAATCAATAAAACCAAGTAGTGAAAACATCTGAAAAATACACTTGGAATGTCACTATATCTTGCAGCGATTTCTAAAGATTTAGGCTACACCATTCTCTCGTCGAGGATAAACTATCAGAGCTCTATGTTCTGTAAATTACGGAAGTTTATAGACTATTTCTTTCTTTATTTTCGGAGAGTTTGCACTATACCTTACCCTGGTAGGGTGAAGATTTTATGAAATGTGACTATTTTACCAATACAAATAACGATTGAAATTATCACACAAGAAAAAAACTTGAATATTTTCTGCGACAAGTTGAGATATTTTAAAATATCTGGAGTTTTTCTGGCAACTTAATTTAAAAACTATTCTTTGAATTACCCAAGTAAACGCGCGAGTTGTATCGTCTTTATCAATAATTACTAAACTTGAAAAGATTTTGAAAATACTGTGACAAAGACGGATATGATCTTATAATCTATGCAATAGCTAGACTCTACAAATGTGAATGATATCTCTGCTACCTTTGGCAGCAAAAAAGATTGAAAATCTTTTCTGAGATAAATATGAAAACGTTTCCGCTGCAAAAAGCTGTAAGATAAGATAAAATATTTTAGAAATCTGTACTAATTTTTGCTGCGTAGTAAATAGATCGAGTTCTATGAATTCATCTCAAACTTTGACTTTAATCTAGAAGTTGCTCGAAGCGACAACTGTTTTTGCGCATTTCTAACTAGAAGGAAAAATTTATATTACGTCTACTCAATTTCCACTGACTCGAAACACTATTACACTAGACGATATTGTCTCGAAATTCGGAAGAAAAAATCCGGAGGAAAAAAATCGGGAAAAGATTCAACAGTTTATTTAACAAAGAAACATGTACAATAAAGAAGAGAAATCATTTGATTTGAAGAGAAGTAATGTGGGTGTGGGTCAGTGGCGTACGCAGGGGGGGGGGGCCGAGGGGGCCCGGGCCCCCCCTTGAGACGAAAAAGTCCTGAAGGGGGTACAGGAAAAAATATTTTCGCGTGATAAAAATTTTTTTGTGTCATGGCGGGCCCCCCCCTTACGAGGTTGGGCGCCCCCCCCCTTGAAAAATTTCTGCGTACGCCACTGACACATACATAGCCATATTATCCAGAAATCCTGACCATAACCGTACCAACACCTGCACGCGTTCAAGCCACGAAAGAGGCAAAATAANAAAAAAGTATAAAATTTCTGAAAATTTATTTAAGTCGACATTAAAAGGTTTTCATAATCCTCATCATTTAGTACCAATAAACCTCATTTTTCATAGACTTTCATTTGGTATAAAATTCATCATATCTTCTATTTGAAATTATAGCGGTACTCCCCTTGAATAATATTATTTCCCACCCTGTACAAATACATAGAGTTTTGATTTGTCCTTCAAAGAGGAATCACAGCTGTCGTGAAGATATGTTTGAATCAATCATTTTCATTTATTCATGGATAGTAAACAGTCGAATTCGAGTATCATGTTCAAGTTTTCTAGATTCTACTATATTCGAGATTTTTCTGATTAGAAACAACAAGAAAATAAAAATTGTATTTCAAATAAACATTTTTTTTTTCGTCTTGTCCAAATTTTATAAAGCATTGAATTGAATTATGCCAACTAAAAGAAAGTGCTCACTATCATCATCGGACTTAGTAGGTATTTATTGAATATCTTCGTGTATATCAGAAACAATTTCTACTTCATATTTTTATGTAGATTAGGCGATTTTTTGCACGAAAGTTTCAGCACAATGAATGTCGCGTGCATCTTTCTCAAGAATGAGGAAGCGTCGAGTAAGGAAAGATTAGAAAATTTTTCTCAATTATAGTATAACGTACGACAAAAGCTTATTCTGAACATCTCTGATCTTCGTCTCTAAAATTTCTTTTTCGTATAACATTAAATATATACTAACATAAGTCATGTTGTCTTATTTTTTTGAGTCAAGAGATAAATTGTCTGTTGAGTGCAGGCATTTTTTATCGAAGATAAACTTGTATTATGAAAATTAATTATAATTTGAAAATTATTAACGATGTTGGACTTATACTCGATCTTATAGTACAAGTATGTTTTGGAAAATAATAAAAAATATAGAAAAACACTGAAAACAGCTCTAAATTATAATACATAATGGGGATCGTATACTAATTCGACATTATTTCAATTTATCAAGCATCGTTTTTCAAACATAGAGAGGCAACTGTATTTATTCTATTTCTATTTACTGTTGTAAATCATAGTATAAGATTGAAAAACTCTTAATCTATTCTATTTTCACATATGTTATTAAACGGCAAGAAATTTATGAGAGAAATTTTTCATTATTTTTTATCAATAAAACAAAACATTTAAAAATGTTATATAATTAAAAAATGCTACATATTTATGTGCTCGTTCAATATGTTGGAAAAGAACATCAACTAATTGATTTCGAACTATTGAATCTTGAGCAATAGTAATAAAGAATTGATTCTAAATATGAAATAATAATTAAAAGTTGTACTTTTTTTTTATATATAATGTTTAGTCGCATCAATCATTAGTATATAAGTATTTTGAATCGATTATTTCATTGATTTTATTCTTGCTGACTATGATCCAACGGAGTGAATACGCTAAATACAAAATCTAAGTGAAAATCATTTTTAAAATGAATATTAGTCTAGAATAATAAGTTACTTGAGCATTTACAGGAAATGGTTCACTTTCAAGAAAGTCTCTCCAGTTTTCAACAGCTAAATCTTCAATATCATTATAAGACTTAAGTAATAGAAATGAATAAAAATCATTTTTCAAATATCTTTCACACTTAAGAAAAAAAATTCAAAATAAAAATTTTAAAAAGTTTTCTTCTATTTTTCTAATAACTTGAATTTTCAATGAATAAATCCATAACCGAACAATTAATTAGCTCATTAACAAAGCGATTGATTACTATCTGATCGTCGTAGAAAAAAAAGTTGCAAAATATTTTCTTATTAAAAAAGAAGTTTTAGCCAACATATCATATTAGAAAATCTACTCTCATGTCTTTAATAATCTCATCTATATCAAATTATTTAAACAGATAGAGATATGGAGTGCGCATATATTTATGTCTGAAGTGTGACTGTCGCTGCATGTGTTACTGCGAGTGTCTTGATATGAATTTAGGTCGAGGATTTGAGTATGAGTTAGGCAAATTATACCTGTATTCAGTATTTCCCTTTCCTTTAAATCTACATCGATATCGAAATCCATAACCACACCCGAAAAAAATGTTACAACCTATTGTCAACGTGATGATATGTTCGCAACGCGTTTTCCTGAGACGAGCTGTCCGATAACTCTTCATCTATTGGAATCTGAAGGAGGTTATGAAGTACTTACATGAAATCTAATATAAGACAGTAACTCATCGCATATATTCATCATCCCAACGGCCATAATATAAATTATTTCCACCGACGAAAACAATCTTTTGATTGATAACAACCATTTTTTTCACGATGAGACCACAAAAGTATTCTGTCTTTAGTATTATGATTTGGATGTCGAATAATCTTAGAAATTAAAACAAATGAGCTATTTACGTTTTTCTTAATTAAAATATTAAACTGACTTTCATAAATCCTTTTTTACTTTTAGAAACTAATGTTTTTTTTTAATATAAACTATTTAAAGGTACAACATATGAAATTTCCTTATAAATTATCACATAAACACGAACTCCTGTATGTCCATAAGCTAACTGATTTTCTCGAATAAATGTCATACGAATTAAATAAACATCATATTGCACTGACAAAATCTTTCGCTTGTTCAGTTAAATTTAATAAATGCTCTGTCCATTCATTACGATCACATGATGTTCAACATTGAATAACTAATGTACGTTGTAAATTACTTATTTTAATACTATTATCACATACCACTTATTATGAATATCAGTTAAAAGTTGACAACCATGATCAACTAACATACAAAAACATATTTCATGTGTATCTGATCGTATATCAACAATATAACTGTCTTTAATAACATAACCATCTATATATAAAAAATGAAGATTTTTTTTTATTGAGAATATAGTTTGATAAGAAACAATACGCATACTTTGGACGATCATGACATTTACATAAATATTCTTTTCAAGTAACTGGCAAATCATGGATGAATAATAAACAACTTACATTGAAAAATTTATATTAATAACAATTAAAATAATACAATATGATGTTATAAGAAAAGTAAGTGTTATTTTTGTTGAATTTCTTAGCCGTCGACTCTAGCTTTGTCGAAGGAAATTTTTGCCAATTTCAATCTCGAAACTACGGAATCAAAATATTGGAATTTCGGTAGAAAACAACAAAAATATAGAATTTCTTGCATTGATGATGATGAAAGCTTTGATTTAAATGAATCTACCGTCTAATACTTGTGCGATCTACTAGAATAGTGATCAAAGAACTGTGGAACTGATAGACACTAAGACAAGTTGATTATTTATTTATATACAAAATATTGCCATTTTCAAATACTAGCATATCGACAAATAATAAGTCTTTTATCAAGCATCAGCAAATTGAAGAAAATGTCGTTCATGCATTCCAGTAGAACAAAACAAAGCAAAGTTTCATGGTGATTTCGAAGTTATATTGAATCTGTAAAGACAATTTACAGTGATCTTTTTATTATTAACATTATCAAAAGCGAAATTAAACAAGATATCAGCTACGATTTACTAATTATTCTATTGGTTATATTGTATTTCCTTCATATATTGTTGCTATTTATAAATATTCATGTTGTCAAACCACCTTTCACCTTCACATTCGTTGCCAATATTAACAATTGGCACGAAGTACATATGAAATTTATAGACAAAAAAAGTCTTGTTTTAATTGTGTTTTGGAAGATTTCTTATTCAAATCAAATTTTACAAATCCTAGTCACATTACTTTATTGATGGTTTTTTTTTAATTTTTTTTTACAAAAAATTTCAGCTTAGACTTTCAATGGAAGAAATTCTACATTTTTGTTCATAATAAAGTTTCTAAAAGTATTATTTAAAGATTCAGATGAAAATGAACTTGTTTCATTTTCCAGAAGCTTCATATTTTGACTTTTGTCAGTGAACAGTTTGAATATGTCTTTGACTTATTAACAAATAATTCGGATATTTTTCTTCGATTACTGCCAATACGAACGTCATTTTTTGAAAAAGTTCAGTCTTACATCTACTATTTTCTGAGATTCTTTCAAATCGTTGATTGGTAGATTTCTTTTTCATATCGACATCTACAGTTTGAAAAAAAAAATTAACAAATGCATCAGTTTCAAGAAAACGGGCTTTCCAAAGATCGGAAGACCGATTTAGATTAAGATGTGAATGTCAAACCATGATTACATCCACACCCACAACCCAGTATTGGGAATAATGTTGTTAAGGACTATATTAAAACTACCCGAAATAATTTAAAGTGAAAGAATCTTCAATAGCTATTCTCTAAAATCTTGAAAATATTATCTTTATATAACATTATACAAATCATATCATTGTATACTATAAGGATATGGGTGTTTATTACTATCATACCCATATTCTTCAATCAACAGTCACGAGAAAAGTGATTGAACAGTTAGGGAAGACATTCATCAAATCGGAAAAGACAGGAATGATGTTTTCTGGTAAAGCTCGCTCTAGCGTTTACTATCGGAAGTCGATAAATTCTACAATATTCCAATTAGTTTCAAACGCCATATATCACCACATCAGATGTGGTTCGATAAGCGAATTTCAGAGTATGATCTCATTATATTTTCGACATAATCAGAGTCATTAGAAACCTATTTTATCTTTTTCAAGATGATCCACACACAAGATTGAATTACATGGGTGGATGCGTGCAAAGATGAAAACAAGAAGTACTATGCCACAGTATGTAATACAGCGGTTGACACATTTATCTCTGGTCTAATAGCTTCTTCTGTTCTACAATTTTTAGTTCTTTATTTATTCTCTTAATGCTTACCGTTGTATGGTTTTATTTTTTTTCTCTGTTCATTATGCCATCTAACGTAAGTTTTTCGTATGATTTCAATTAACAAGCGGTGTATATCGTGTAGAAGTACTGGCATTTTTTGTTATCTTTCTCTTTTTTTATCATTCTATCAGCTGTAATCATATATATATTTAATTTATCATTATCAAGAGCATTAGAAATTTTGTCTCTAATCACCAACCATGTGGAAAATTTTTCTTTGTATTCTGTCATAAATGAACACATGCATCATCGCAGGTGAGAGAACGAAAAAAAAAATGCGGAAGGACAACAAAAGGTCGTTCTTGCAGGGAATAGTACTTTGAAAGATTTTTCTTGGGACTACACTATAAGGTCGAGTTTTTTTGAACTAGTTGATATGCATCATTGCAAGACAAAATTGAGTGCAGCAAGTCTTCTGTATCACATTTGTATACGTCATACTTTGCGTCAGAACGAAAGGATATATAGGCATTTTTTATTTAATTGTAGCGTGTAATTAGATGAAAAGTTATGCGTATAATTGTTTCATGTGTGGGTTGGTATAATTGATGATCGTTGTTTTTTCAACATCGATCGATACACTTGTTTAATGATAATGGTAAGAAAATGATTTTTTTTTCTCTTCGATAAATAAAATAGTATTTGAAGAAAATACTGATTGAATATCATGAGTAATCAAAGGCACTTAATAAGAAGATGGAAAGTATTCATCTGTTAGCAATAAGATACTTTGAAGAGTTCTGTGCGAATTTTCAATCTTTAGTAACCATTTTCAACATGGATAGCAGAATTAATGAAGAGATAATGAATAAAAAAAATTTATAGAAATAAAATCAATCATCATAACAATAAAGAAATTGAAAGAAAACTATCTAAGAATTATTAATTATATGATATGAGGATAATTATCATTTATCCATCAGAATCATCATATAAGAGAATGAAACCATCAATAATATCAAGGATTTATAAATTCTTTCTTTCGATGATGAATTTCTCCGATCATTAGAAATATACTTTCATTCTTTTATATTGTACAGACAAAAATTAGTACATAATGTTGTAGTTTTTTTATTACTATGACATTTCAGTCTGGATATTATTTCACAAAAGAAATCAAATCAACACGAAAAAAGTAATTCTTTGACATTATCAATAATTTCACTATATCAGATATTGATATTGATCTACTATTACGTTTATGTTCATAATATATATGTTAAATTGTTCAGATTTTTACCTGTCAGATTATTATTATGATGATGATTACTAAGTTTATTTTTACATGATTTGTATTCATTTTGATTCATCATATATTTATGAGTCTTCTTTTTAGGTTAGAAATTTTCGATTAAGATCGAACATTTCTTCATGTTTAGTCAACTAAATTCGGCATTCCATATTAACATTAAAGGTTAGCATATATATTTTTTTACAATTGTTAAGTAATGCTCTATATTTTTCTCTATTGACTACATAGCTATGTTATAAGTATCGTATTCATTTTCTTAAACAATTGCAACTTGTGTATCTATCGAATGGCTTTGAAAAGTTTGCTGTTATACAAATATTAGCAAGCTTTTCTTTTATGACATCAATAGACAACATTGTACCTCTTTCGAAACTATGAATGCACTGGTGAGTATTGTTTCTTTTTCCATGAACACTTGTAATATCATAGATTGTGTATTTCAGATTTAGTCGATGTTCTTTCCTCAGATCCATGTAAGTATTTTATAAATATTTAAACTTAGTATGGGGCGATATATTGAGCCGTTTCGAAATCAATAATACACAGTGGCGTACGCAGGGGGGGGGCCCTTGAGACGAAAAAGTCCTGAAGGGGGTACAGGAAAAAATATTTTCGCGTGATAAAAAATTTTTTGTGCCATGGCGGGCCCCCCCCTTGAAAAATTTCTGCGTACGCCACTGGTGTGGGTGTGGGTTGTGGGTGTGGGGTGTGGGTATGGGTGTGGATGAAGAGAACACCCACACCCTCAGTGTTGTAGAAGTGAGATTGATGTGAAATATGAATAATAGAGAGGAACGACAGTGCATTTATACATGCGCGCTAAGTTAACGATCAGCGGCGTGTTCAGCCCCATCGCGCGTCTGTCTATACATAATAATAGAAGCGCAGAGCACAATGAAGTAGAATGATACGCGGTGGACGATGGTCATGGTTGACGTAGACAACCATAAACATTTATGAAAGAATATTATTCTTCCTCCTTTGTTCTAAGGATATTGGAGATTTTTCCAGATTTTTGTTTTCCGGATTCTTGCTTTCCGAATTTTTCATTTTCCGGATTCCAGGACATATTCCACTAGACCACACGTGTCTTCTATTTTTTGGAGATATGCCTTTTTCCTTTTGTTTTCACCTCTTCGTATCACCTCTGCTGATAAAATATACTGTGAAATACGAAAATTGATTTTGTTTATTGGGTAGTAATTGATTTTTTCAAAACAGAAAATATTAGTTTCATAGAAATATTAATGACATCAAAAAGAAATCATGCTAACCATTGCACAATGTTCTAATTTAAACAATTATGATACATAATAAAGCATAATTTTGTCTTATCATTAATGATGATTTTTTGAAAGTAAAGCTAATTTTTTATTGAACTAAAAAAGACAAAAACACACTTCATAATGCTACAGAATAATTAAAAATATTCAAAAAGTCTTATCATGTAATTTTTCTATTTTTAGGATTCCTATACCAATAGCATATAGTTTTTACCTCTATCGATATAGAAGTAAACGAGATTATATTGATTTTGCATTAACATTTTTGTTAACAAATATTCTTGGTTTTATTATTTATTACATTGTACCAGCTGCGTAAGTCCTTATTTTTTTCCAAATGTTTTTTTCTGCTTATTTATCATCATCGTCTTGAAATTTAGACCACCATGGTATATTGAAATCTATGGATTTAATATGAATATGAAAGCAGCTGGCAATCCAGCTGGTTTTATACATTTTGATAAGATAACAGGACTAGGCATATTTTCAGCGATGTATTCCAAAAATGCAAATGTTTTTGCTGCTATACCATCTTTACATGCAGCTTACCCTGTTATAACTGTACTTTATGGTTCATTAAGTAAAAAAATTTGGCTACATATAGGATTTGTTTTATTTACATTAAGTGTCTGGTTTTCTGCTGTATATTCTCGACATCATTATGTGTTAGATGTTCTTGTTGGCGGTACATGTGCAGTAATAGCTTATATACTTTATCGTCTTATATCTCGTATACCAACAATAAATCGATTACTTGCTGCATACAGTAAATTAATTTAAAAATACGGCTATTATTATTACTATTATTGGTCAGAATCATCTATCTTTTGATTTCTGATAAATGTGTAAATGACAAATTTTTGTTTTTTCACATTTCAATATGTCAGATTCTTATTTACATTAAAAACTAAAATGTCTCATTTCTTTTTTTTTTTTGAAAAATGAATAAATTTATAAAAGGATAATATTTTTATTATGTGTTTCATTAATTTGAGTAAAGAATATGAAATCAAATATTGTGCTTGTTAGTGGTTTAATCAAGAAGACTAACAAGAAAATCTCTTCCGGTACCTCCCTTCCGATTTCAATGTTATTTTGACCTATTGAATACTAGATAATGTTCTGATAAAAATCATAAAAGAGATTTGATTCCTATTGAAATTTGATTAATGATAGAATTATCTCAAGTGATCAATTGTTTTGGAGTTTGGACTCTAATATTTATGGTACAGTTCAGTGAAGAATAAAAAGTCCCAACAGAATAAATGCCCTTAGACCTTTATTCTAGAGTTATAATCATTTTACTGGAAATTATTTATGTTTGCCAGGCAAACAAGAGTTTCTATAAAATGCGTTTAAACGCCCAAACAGAAATTCTTGTCTATTTAGGTTATATTATTTAGAGATATATACAATGTTCTGGTTTATCAGTAAAGATAAATGGAGAATGTTTTTTTATTCTATTTAAATAACCAAATGAAGATAAAATACATTTTGTTATTTTCAACGATCAGAATGTTTTTCAAAACATACTTGTGAATGAATACAAAAATTTGTTGAGAGAGAATTTTCGAAAATGTAATAAACATCTTTGTGTGTAATAAAAAGACATAGAGCATTTGATGAATTACAGTAAATATGTCGACGAAATTTCTACATCCTTACATATTGTGACAAAAGAATGTTCTTTGATTTCATCTCTCTTCAAACATGAAAATTAATCTATCATATTTCCAATATTTCTTTGTCTTAAATTGAAACTTTTTGGGAAAAAAAAAATAATCACAAAATTTATTTTAGTTGCTTCATGTACAAAAGAAATTATTTTCTGATATTATCAAGACAATTGATATTTATTTATGTGTTCGTTTCAGTTAGTAAAAAAAGGATTGAATGAAACAATAGAATAGCATCTTTAATTGAATTGCTAATATAATATTTTCTTTTGATTAAGTTAATAAAATTAAATATGCACTTCAAATCAGTAAAAAAGATAAGAAGAACATCTCAGCAAAAGGGTATTTTTTTATATGAAAGGTGAAGGATTTTTGTTTTGAAAAGAACTGATGAATGACATTGTATTTTATCTTTTCGAAAAAAAAAAAGACTATATAATCTAAAACTATACGTTTTATTTGAATGAAATTATTTTAAAATAATCAATTTCTTTTATGATATACTTACAAACATGAAGAAAAAAAATACGCTTAGTATTAAATTGATTTTGATACATCATCAATGTTCGAGTTTCAATTGGTAAAAATCTACAGGTATTTATTTTTATTTGAATTTAAAGAACACATACTTGACTTTAAATCAAAACAACTTCACATTTGTTTTATAGACTATCAATATTAAAATATTGATCATAATTAAAAGTTTCTTTTATTAATCTAAAGAATTTTTTGGTATGAAAAAAAAAACGATTCATTTTTGAAACTAATGAAATCGATTCATAATCATCTATATTTTTGTTTCCACGTTTGTTCTATGATAAAATATTAGCCTATAAAATTTTCTCACGGAAAAAATACAAAGTCTGTGGAATTTATAATCCAATCGGTCAATTAAAAAAGATCAGTATTAAAATATTCTTACTAATTTAATAAACATTCTTAGATATCTTTTGTTTTTTATTAAAACAAATTCTGTATTTTATAATCTTCATTATTTATTTCATCCATCACTATATTTTTTACTCCTGGGAGGTAAGCTCAAGTTGTCGAAGCATAAATGTCAACGAGAATTAACTGGCGAATGCAAGTACTACATTCGCGAGAACACGCTTAAAATTCCAGAAATCATTCTACAGATATAAAAGTTTTTTCAATAGTTTTACATACTTGAATAGCTTTCTTTTAGTTTTAAACCATATTTTGATTTCTTTCCATCGTGAAACCTCAATTAAACATGTCACACCTATTTTTCACTGGTTATACTTATGTCCAATAGGTAAACGTATGTCATTTTGTTTGCTCTCATTATTTTTTTTTTTATTCTTTCATTTCAGTTCTATGTTTTCTTTTTCTTTCAACCAAAAAAAGACTTTTTTTCTCTTGTTTTTGCTTACTGACCAACTCTCTGTCTCTCTCTGTGTTTCTTTCTTTTTATTTTCGTTTTAAATGTTTGTTCTAGCTTTTCATTTTGCTTGTGTAACAATGATCTTTCGTTTGACTTTTTCGACTATGAAACTTATTATCATCTTTCTTCTTTAGTTTTACTTGTGTAATAGCTCGTTTGTCACAGCATCCCTAGAACAGATATCCCAAGCGCAATATTTGAGTAGGTGTTTCATCTTTTATAAATAGTACATGTTCACTTCGTTAATAATTAGTCGATTATAATAAAGACCTCTGTCATACGTGTGTGAATATATATACATATATATATGTATATATATGTATGTTTGTTCACAGAAGGACAAGGTCGAATAGAGGTACTGCTTCTGTTTATCCTTCTTTCCAATGAAAAAAAATAGATTTTTCTCTTCGAGTGTAGAAAAAGCAGTCAGGTATGGAAAAAATGATTATTACAATTTTTTTGTTTTGATCAATAATCCAAACGTGTTCGCCACTTATGATTGTTGTTATTATCATGATGGCATTGGAAGAAAGAGAGAGAGAGAGAGCGACAGGAAAAAAAAGTACAAACAAAACAATAACTATTATTTCCAGTGCCTTATATTTTCGTTCTCATTCGTTGTACAAGTATATAATTGAGTCAGTTATGGTTACAAAAAAAGCGAGTAATATTGACTGATTTATTAATTACAAAATACATTCATATAATTAATTTTAAATTATTTTGTCCTCTGTACTTTTTTTCGTTAATTTGACTGATAAAGAAAACAATAACGACAAAACAACGAATGATTCATTCCACTTGTTAGTCCATAACGTCTGGATTTTTTCATACCATTATTCTACATGTGTGTGATTATGTTTGCGTTCGTTTTTTTCTCTCTCTCTTTTTTTCTCTATTGTGTGCATCACCGTAGGTCTGTCTGTCCTTTTTCATTCATACCATTGCAGTACATTAATTTGGAGTCTAATATTAGAGAAGTACATACATGCGTCATGATTGTTCAATTAAGAGTATCGAACAAGTTATATTTGCATGGGAACCTTTTTATTATAATTACATGGTAAATATCTATACTTGTTCAGCTTTTCGACCATCATCATAGTAGACAAATTGGCTAACAATATAAATTAATCTTTTGTTCGATCATAACAATCACATCGAGAATCTTTTGTTAGGTGCCTTCTGGACTACAGATGCATACATTTAGCACTTTCTGTCATTCATCATTTCTGGAATGAACGGCAGATTATAACGGTAGCATACCACCAATATTTTATATTTTTCTGTCTATCTATCTACCGGTTGCATTCTTTCCTTCTTTCTTTCGTCTTTTTTTGTTTTATTCTCTCTGGTCGCATGTTTGCATCTTTCATCAAACAGTCGTGATGCAACCGACAATCAGTGGATATACTAGAAGTCAATAGTTGCCAGACATGAGTCCGTTCAATAGACTAAATTGAATGAAGCTTTCAATCTTCAACCTCTCTATACATAAATTATGATTATTTTTGTTATTATCGTTAATGTTTCTTTTCATTATAAACTTTACAAAAGTGATCGATTTGTTGTATTGTTTATAAAATTGATTTTCTTTATCTTTTCTTTCTTTCGTTAATACATTTCCTCTATTGAACTTATGGATGTGAGTATATGTAAGTAACGTAGCTTCTTTATGCATATACATATGCATACGTTGAACTGTCTTTAGTTTGTCACAACAGCGGAAATCGAACTTTTCTTTGTCGTGCGATTTCTTTTTTCTTTTTTTTTCTTCTTTTTTTGCCATTCTTTTAATTGGCCTGTTGTATTTAGAGAGAAAGAAAATGACGAGGAAGAGAAAGGTGAAGATTGCATCGTTAACATGTCCTTTTGGCTATGTAAAACGGTACAACGCAGTCATCGTAGATAAATAATTGTGTGAATGTTTACTATGTCTTTTGTACTTAGCTTCATGCATATTTTCTCTTTTCTGTTGTTTTTTTAATTTTTAGATGTGTTTTTCATTAATAAGAGCATGATATTTCCGATAATAATCAATAAAAGCTTGATTGAAAATAACCATGATGGATATCGATTTAAAACAAGTGTTTTCAATTCTTGACGAAAACGGTGAAGGTCAAATTCAATTACGTCGTTTTGCTGACGTTGCTAATAATTATTATTCAGACGCTGAAGTAAGTTCGAATTATTGATATTTTTAAAAAATATGAAACTAGCTGAGAAAAACAATCGACTTCATCTATCAAGTTAGAGTACATATACAATAAAAAACATGAGTATTATGGGTTTTTTTTTTAGAGTCAGGTGTGTGCATATAGATGTGTGTGTCACCTCACATTTTATATGCGCCAGTCAAACGTAAAGGTCATCATCATTCTCTTGCTTTCCTCTTTTTTTTTTTCTTCTTTGAACATACTCTACAGAACATTGAAAAATATATATATGGATATATATGTTCATTCTATTTTAGCAACTTGCTCGTATTACAAAAGCCTTAGATCCAAATAATACTGGTTTGATCAATTTTGAACAATTTTGTGACGGTATTGCTCAAATAAGCTCCCTACAAGGATTAACGTTAAAAGAAGTTGCATCTGATTTAACACGTCGTAGTCGAGAAAATTCATTAGTTGAAGATTCAGATCGACGAAGTTTGGTAAGCAAAAAAAGAAAAAGAATTTTATTTAAATAAAAAAACAAAGAGAAGAAAAACAAAATCGACAACAAAAAACAAATACTATCCGCGTGTGCTTTTTTTTTTCTTTTATATTCTACAGAAAACAAATCATGGATTCAATTTTTCTTCGCTATCTTCTTGGCCTAGTCTTATACAAGAAGAGGTCATAGTAAAAATAGTTTTGCTCTTGCTACTAGATTTTTTTTGTTGTCAATAATTATTATTGTCTTGATATACAGCTGTCATTTTTTCTTTTTTTATAAATGTTTCAGAATCAAGACGGTAGTACAACGACTTTTAACGAATACGACGTTGAAAGTGACGAACTATTTCATCATAAATCACATACAAACAACGTTCGAACACCTACATTAGCAAATAATACAACGAATACAAAAAAAAATACTAATCATCAGAACAGTAACCGAAATAATTCATCATTCTCACCAAGATTGGATTCTCCATTGTAAGTTTATTATATTATGACTAATTGATATATATATGAGCGAAATCATTCATTTGCAACGTGACTTCGAAAAAATAAAAATATATGTATCTTGAGATAAGGAACTTTTCTAGAGCTAATTTTTATAAGTTTAGACATCCTGAAGAAATCAGCGTCAGATATCTTTGTTCAAAGGAGTTATGAGTAATTCTATAGATAACTCTTGAGTCTGAAAAATCTCTGAGCGTGCTTAGATTTGTCACAAAAAATTGATTTATCCCTCATTAGCAATGTGATGATGTACAAAAAAAAATGCTCTTATAACCAAATGAGAAGTTCAAAACCAATTCCAAATAGTGTAAACCCTTCTTGAGAAACTTCAGATGATGATCAGACAAAAACTTCTATTTCAAGACTTGATAAAATCTCTATAAAACTGGGTTTATATCACGAAGTATTTCAGAGTTTGACCTTGCTGAAAATTTCATCCTATATGTGGTTTGTGCCATAGCGTCTATCCTGAAGTTCTCCAATTACTTTCATATGATTGGAAAGGTATTCACTAATTACTATGTAATTAATAGTCAATTGAAAAAGTCAACATTTTTACCTATGTCTATGCTAAACGAACTTATGCAAAAAAATAACTTTTGTAAAAAATGTAACGTGGGCATACGGTGTAGGCTAAAATAGAATTCGCTTACAAGTAAATTCATACAATCACATACTTTACTAAAAGTAAAATACTGTAGAAAAAAAAAACACAAAATTAATCATGGTGATCATGTATTGATAAGCAGTATAAATATAGACGTACGCATGACAATTTAATAAAAAAAAAAAAACGATCGCACATGCAATATGTAAAGGCCAATTTATTCCCAAACAATGTTTGTGTCAGAAAAAAAAATGAAAACCTTTTTTTTTGTTGTTTGATAAAATGTCATTCAAAACAAAATAGTCATACATGCGCGGATGAATAAAAGAAGTTCTATGTTTTACACGCCATTGTGAAGCTAACAAGTTGATACAATATGTAAAGCTTTACAACATTGAAAAAGAAAAGAACCTTGAAGTGATTTCTATGATAAATAATCTTTGTTTTACTAAATTTAATAAAATATTTTAACAACAGTTTAAAACTTAAAGCTACTGTTCTTAATGTTTCAACGGAATAAGTTATATTCATTTCGGAACAGAATTACTCAATAAAGATGCAAAGTTTAAGGCCCCCCCCCCCCACTCAAAAATCGATCTCAGCCCAGGTATGTTCAAATGGGCTGAAATTTGGAGCATATGTTGGGGTTGAAGTGGGGAGGCTGTGGTAAAATTTTCAGCTCGATACCCTGATGTTTGACAGAGATATGAACCAAACAAGGGTCAAAAATAGCTCATTTTCTGGCAAGGATTTCTCGGTCCAGACTCGATTAACATATTTAAAATTTTTTTTTGTTTGAAAGAGCATCTCAGGATGCAGGGCACCACAGAGTCCTTTTTTTTTAAGTCTTACTTTTTTCGCGGAGAAAGAGGCTCGCAAGTTCAATAACTCAAAAAAGGCGCCAAAAATGGGTGTCCAGTCACATAAGTGTCTGTATATATAATAAAAAACAAAGCTTAATTAAAAAAAGGGCTCTGTAGTGCCCTGCATCTCGACGCGCTCTTTCAAACAAAAAAAAAATTTAAATATATTGACAGAGCCTGGACCGAGAATTCCTTGCCAGAAGATCAAAAAATCATAAATCGAGAAAAAACGAAAAACATTTTTTGATTTTTCAAAAAACAGCTGGTTTTTCGAATAGGGGGTGACGAAAATCTTCGAAAATTTTGGACAAAAAGGAGGTATCGAGGAAAACTATTTATCAGCTATGAAAGAGCAGATCACGGGCTATCTTCCCATGCGGTTATCTCAATTTCGAAAAATTTGACGAAAATTGACTTTTTTTGAGTGGGGGGGGGGCCTTAAATGAATAATTAATTAATGAATTTCTTTTTAATCGATCTTGTGATTTTCATAATAAATATTTTTTAATATAGTTACGGTAACGACGAAGAATTTACTGGTGTAGCTGAACCAGATTCTAGTGTTTTTCCATCTGATACAGTCTATCCGCGAACACCAACTCAACGTATTCCGTATGTTATATATTTATTTGATATTATTTACGAATTTTGTTTTTCATCTATAGTAATACATTAAAACGAAATAGTTATTTACAATCAGCTATATCAACAGAACAAGTTGAACAACAATTACAAGAAACCGTTCGTAGAAATTGAACTATTTATTTTTGATTAATAAAATTATTTTCTAGGTTGACGAACTACAAAAAAGACTTGAAACATTATCAGACCAAAAACAAACAACAACTGAACGTTTAGCAAAAATTCAAAGTGAAAATACTGATTTAAAAAGCAGGTAAGGTTATATGATGAGATTTGTATGTTTATTTCTTTTGTTGATTTTAAAGGCTTCTATCACTTGAAGATCGTTTTCACGATCTTGAAGGACAACAAGCACGTACAGCACAAAGTGAACAACAACGATACACAGAATATATTGTATGTTAAATAAAAGAAAGAAAAACATATTTTTATTTTTTGTTGTTTAGAATCAAAAAGATCGAACATTTTTACAAGAAAAAGAAGTTTTACAATCAAGGTAAAATATATTTTCCTTTTTTCTTTATTTAATTTTCAATCAAAACAATTCATTCTTGATTTAAAATAATTTATTTAACTTGACATTTTCTAGCGTTATGAGGTTTGTTAGTTTATTATTATGTTTTTTAATATAATAATCTCTTCTTCATCGTCTTCTTCTTGCATATGTGTATTTGTGTGAATATTGTTTTCTTTTTGTTTTTATTCATCTTACGCGTAGTTCAGTTTCTAACGGATAAATATTAGGTGTTAGTTCAAGTTTAACACTTAAACATTAGAAATGAATACACTTCATTGATTATTATTATTTTGTTTGTTTGTTTGTAGAATTAATGCAATTGAAGTTGAACTTAAACAAACACACAATGTAAATGGACAAATGAGAAAAGATGTCAAAGAATTAAAACAGGTAATTTTTATCGACATAATTACAAATTAATACATAGATAAGTAAAATTTGAAGTCAAAAATCGATTTTATTTATACCCAAAGTGTTTTGTTGAAAAACCCAGTAAAATTTCGATATCAGAAGAAAGAAAGCTACGAAAACTATACCATTGTAGACTTTTCTATTTCTTAATAGTATTCGTCAAATGAATACATTCTCGGTTCAAAAGCCATTTGACATCTGGAGAGATTTCCTCGTTAGATTATGTATCAGTTAAATAGAGACCGAGTTCTTATAGTATTTTTTTCTTCCGTTGAAAATTGTCTTTTATCGTGTTGTAAGATACTGACTGTTCGAAATTCGAGCAATATTTTTTCAGCATTTTTTCGTCAATTTTTGGTTCTTACATTCTCTCGCTGCTTTTTTCGAATACTCTGACCTGTGCTTTGCATTTTAAGGTATTTTCTATCTCAATACCGTCGTCCTCCTCAGGAACACAAGAAAAACTGATTTTCGAATTTCAACTTGATACTGTTCACAGAGACACACTTTAACAAAGAATAGTAATTCTATGAATGTTTCAGATTTTCGATTAGTTTCTATCGTCATATAAGAAGACCAAATCTTCTGATGTACTGTATAAGCGATGTAAGACACTTTTACCATAGTTATACGTTAGGATAGAAAAAACTAAAAGATCTGAATTTTTCGTAAAAAGTTATTCTCGTTAAAGTCTATTCCTATGCAAAGTTTCAAATCAAAATTCGAAAATCAATTTTTCTGATGGTCCTAAGGGAAGCCACAACATTGAGTTAGACATTATTGGAAATATGCAGTTTCTCAGCAACACGCAATGAGTATAGTCCTAACTCAGAACTGTTTCATCAATTACCTGAATTGAAGACTGCTTTTTTTTAATTTTCATCTATGATAATAAAATAATATTCAATTTTCGTATTTTGACGCTTAAATAAATACAGAAGTTCTTTAACAAATACTAACATTCATGTAAACAATTAATGTTTTCCCGAAAGGATCTTTTTAAAAAACAATTGTCGTATTACTTTAGAAACTCGACGACGTTGATTTTCAATTGCGTGATAGTCAAATTCGATGTAATAATCTTGCAGATGATAATGAAAAATTATTAGAACAAATACGTCTTCAAAATGAAGAACTTGAAGCAGAAAAGTTGTATAATACACAAGTAAAAATCATAGATTTTATTTTTTATAACAAACAAAAAAGATTTTTAGCTTGCTGAACAATTATCACATCCTCCACTCAGTCGTACATATAGTCGAACTGGAAGTATTTTAAAAGCATCGGAAATACGTATAGAAGATCTTGTTGCAGAACTTCAAGGATTAAAATCAGTATGTTGAAAAATTAACGAAAAAAACAAACAAACAATTTATTACTTCTATTTATAGGAAAATGAAAAACTTAAACGAGAAAATAAAGAATTACGAGAAAATCCTGTTGTAGCGTACGTATTTAATAGACGCTTAAGTTTTTTGTTGTTTTTTAGAAGTATTTATTTTATAGGGGTGTTAACGAAGGTCGACATTTATTGGCTAGTCCAGATACACCATCGTTCGCTGCTGAACTTGAAGTTCTTTCCAAAGATGAGGTATGAAAGAATAGATTTTGAATTTGTAGAAAATGTTTGAAAAATAATCTCGAATTATTCTTGACTAAAAACGATAGAAATTTTTATATAGAAATTTATCATCTGTGTGAATGTATTTCTTTTTTTATTGTTTCTTCTTAATGTAAATCTTTGCAGTTAATGAAGAAATTGAAAGAACAATTTTCTATTAATGATCGATTACGTGAATATATCGAACGAATGTTAACTGTTATCATCGAAAATAATCCTCAATTACTTGAAGTTACAACTAGTAGTGGTGTATCTATTGGTTTTATGGGAATGCCATCAATAAATTGTCAACAACAATCATCATTGATAACAACAGACAATAAATCTGTTGTTCCACAAAATTTACCATCGACTGAATCAATAAAAAATGATTCATTTTCACCAATAACAACTACAAAAGAGCCCGTTGACAAGTACTGCCGCCTGTAACGTCGAGTTTCTTCTAAATTTAAACTTAATGCTTTTTTTCTTACGTCCTAACCCAAGCCACATTATCTCTCGTACGCACTTTCTTCTTATGCTTCGACGTTGTCTATTTCGTTTCTATGCTTCTATGGGGATATTGAATATGGCACTTGTTTATTATTTTTTATTTAGCAAACAAATATCTTCATAGTTAATTATTTGTCTTTTCGCATGTTTGTTGTCTTTCATTACTTTGACACATTTAAAACATTTTTTACTCACTTTTTATTAATTGATAATTTTTGTTTTGAACAAATATTTTTATTTTTTGTTTTTTAATTTTAGCTCGTGAAAATGAATCGACAACTACGTGAATATATTGATCGTTTATTGGTAAGAATTCTAACTAATGATCCAGACATACTTGAAAAACAATAAAAAAAGAAAAATTCTATCGTATTCATTTCTTTTTTGCTTTCGGGTAGCTGATTTTTTTTCTTTTTTTTTATTTGTACATTTTCTTTATTGCTTTTCAAGAGAATGTTTTTTTTTTCTTGTTGTGTATGCATGCGATCTTATTTGATTTCTTTTTTCTTTTCGAAATATTCAAACATATTTATATATACATAGATATATATTATTAAAAGAAAAACATTTCTTTTTGTATCACTACTAGTCACTCTGATTTTAAGTGATTATGTATGAAAAAGAGTGATGGTTCTTGCTGTTTTTTTTTTCTTTTTGCATTTGATTACTAGACATTCCATTTTCCTTTTTGTTTTTGTTTTTCTCGATCAATCAGTCTATGAATATGCTACTCGTAATAAAAAAAGAAAAGCCCATGGATATTGTAATTACCTCGGTTCCTGTTTTTTTTTGAATATCTTTGTATGATCGAGAGATTTTTCTTTCATGTGCATTTTTAAAATAGATATTTGTTATATTGCGTTTTCTTTTTCAAATCTATTTGGTTTCTCCGGTTGTATAACATATATATCTTGTATAGAGAAAAATAAAGAAAACATTGGTTTTTGTTTTTAAATCATACTGTTTTCGTTTTTCTTGTTTGAAAAAGATGGCGGGAGAATAGGAGATGAATGTATCGAGGAATTTGATTGGTTGCTATAATGACGTCACTATCAGATGAGATGAGATGAGATTTTTCATCAATGAATCATTTATTCTAGACTTGGTGAATTTCTCTTTTTCTTTGTACCCTTTATATAAATTGTGCAAAGTTCTTATTTCATCACATACAATACAATGAGTTTTTTCGGTAGTTTGGGTAAGAAGGCTGTGGAGAAAGCTTATGATCTTGCATCAAAAGTTGAAGGTGGTCGTGATTATTTGACAAATGCAGCTAATACAGTTAATTCAATGGTCAAAGGCAAAGATGCTCGGTAAGAAAATTGTTTATTTTATCATGAAAAAAAAACATAATAATTAAATATCTTTTTTTTATTTTATTTATATTTCAGTGTTTATTTAAAGCCAGGTAATGTTATACAATTTATATCTCGAGCATCTGGTCGTTCATTACAAATTGTTGTTTCAAAAGAAACAAATGAATTAATATGTGATGCTATTGGTGGTACTGGTCCATTTTTTCCTAATGCATATTGGCTTGTTATTTGTGGTCAACATAGTCGATATTATTTCCATAATAATTATAATTATCTTGGAATTCGAAATGGTAAACTTGTTATTATACCATCATCATCAAATGAAAAGCCACCAAATGAAACTGAATTTCGTATACAAGATGTTCTAGGTTCAGCTCAAGCTATTTATATTGAATCAGTGCATGTACCAGGATATTTTCTTAGTTTTGATGAGGATGGTACATCTGGTGATGGAATTAAAACAAAAATTAAAGAAAAATCTTTTCAATTTGAAATTCAATTAGTAAATTATTATACTATTTTTTTTCTTATTATTATTATATTTTTTTTTCTAAGATTGCTTATGGACCTGGTATTCAACCGGAAAAGAATGATACTACAATTGAAACATCAAATGAAGCATCACCACCACCTTATTGGTCTGTATCAGCTGGATCACCATCACAAGAACAACAACAATCTCAAACTGGAAATAATGCTAATTCAACATCATCGTAGACAATAGAACGAATTGAATTCGAATCACTTCTATCTAAAACATTACAAAAACCTATATGAATTTTGTTTTGTTTTGTTTACATATTTTATGTTGTATATTGCGTGTAGACAATGGGCTTTTTTTTTCTTTCGTTTTCATTATATAATTGTCAAATACATCGATTATTTGATAACAACTCAATCTTTTGCTTTAGGTTTTATTTTCTTGCGAAGTAAACATATGCGTATAGACCCGAAATTTTCCTCATGAGATTCTTAAATTTGTAAAAGGAATAAAGAAGAATAGATTTGAAAAAATATAAAATAAAATGTCAAACTTTGAAATACAAATGTTTATATCAAGCTTATCGTTAATTCTCTATTTTCTTTTTGAATGAATAATAGGTTGGTTGAAGTGAAAGCCGATCGGCTGAGCCATCACAAAATCTTTAAGATATGTCAACCGCAACACAAGAATTCATATTTTGATTTTCAATTTGTTTTTGAGTGTAATATCTGTTTTATATGAATGAAACAATAATTCGTTACATTGTTGTATACATAAATAAAATGTGTCATAATTTTCTTCGAATCTTGTTACTGAGAAGAATAAAAAAGGTATCATTAACTTCGATTTTTAAATCTACATACTCAAGACAAACAAGTATTGAATTGATCTCTTCCTTCTAATCAAATAATAATTTAATATATATATATATTAATCAATACATTCGAATGATGAGATTTTGTTTCTTTATGATTTGTTAATTCAGTAAAACCTCTACTGCTGAATACCTCCTAATTATGAACAATCTCGGATCTATCGGAGCTATTATTGTTGGCAATGCTTCTTTCTTATGTGAACACTTTTTTCAGTCTCTGTTGCTATTATAACTTCGTTAATGTAAACATGTTTTTATGATCTCTTTCTCTCTTCTGTCACTTGTTTGGTATAGACTACAAGTAAATGCATTTTATGTATAACTCGACCGATATACGTGTAAAGTAAAGAATAAAATCACGATAAAGCTTACTTTGCAAAACAAAATACTAGCAATTTATGATAATAAAACACATGTAGAGATAGTTTTTCTGGAACCTTTTCTTCATTTCACAGTAAACCATGCTTTCACTCTGAAAAATGAACATCTCCGTATAGTGAACACTTTTGAATGGTTCCGATGATGTTTACAATAGAGAGATTTTACTGTAGTTCAACGAATTATTTTATATTGGAATCAAAAGAATAGTTCTTTCATTCACAAGGGAATTATTTATGAAAAGTCTTTTAATACACTGTTGTACATAATGCGATGGAAAAAAGTTTAATAACAATATATTTTTCTATATAATGCATTGTATAACAAGATTTTATAGGTGAATTATGATGGCAAAGTTTCTAAAAAATCTGACAAGGTAGTTTTCAGGTTCTAGAAGATTATTTTTTTTAACCATGTCACTTTGAAAGAGAACAAAAAGAGCAATCGCGTCATTTTCTATGACTTTTTCTTCAAAAAGTTAAAACTATCACAAAAATTGAAAAGAACAAAAACAAAATTTCTCAAAATACTTGACTAAAAGAAACAGTCAGCAATAAGTACAATTCAGAAATCAGAAATTTTACATAATTCCTAGACTACAACAAAACAAACATCTCCACATGTATACAGATAAAAAGAAATCATGCAATTCATAACTATTCCGGGAATTCAATCGAATTGTAGAAATCAAGAGTGAGAAAAAAATCTATACCTCCATAGATATTATTAAGCATTAGATTTCTATCATATTATGGGAATTGTCATAAATACCTTGATTTATTTGAATGCTTATTGATCTATAGATTTGTGTATTACTGTTATAGAGTAGAGTTCTAACCGATTTCTCATTTTTGAATCATAGGTATATTCTACACGTATTGATTATTCTTATTAGATGCTATGTTATTCAATTACATTAACAACAGTACAAGATTTTTTGTCTATAGACAATCAGTCCTATCTAATACAAAAAATCCTTCTTATATATAAGCACTTTCTATCAAGTAAAAACTTTAGTACCAAGACTTGTGTTTATAACGTTCATGATTTATAAATTTTCATGATGTTGAAAAGTTATTGTATAAGTATTTGTAGCATTATATGTTTTGAAAAGATCAAACAGAAAAATAGTTACAGTTAAACAACAGAGAGAAAATCTCTTAATAGACGAAGACGGAAGTGGAAAACATAAGCAATCTAATTTAAGGAATGTGAGGTATATGTGATGAACAAATCATATGGGAATAATGTCGTAGCAAAAACACTTGTTTTCATTCATATCATGTTTGTACACCATGATTTGAAGTCAATTGTTCATGTTTTTTTTAATGAATAATTAAATCACATTCGAAATTCAAAACAAACTCTTTACTGTATGAAAATTTCATTTCTCAATAACTGCATATTTTCATAGTATCAATTTTCATTTCTACGTTTATTTTTATCCTTTATGTTACAACTTGATCTTGTGCATCCTTCGATTGATACTATGAGAAAACAACATACTTTTGTACTTGAATTTAATTTCAACTACTTTGAGTTACTTTAAAGATCAGTCATGATTGTGGAACTGACTCATACCTATAAAAGAAAAAAAAACATAGACGATCTATCCTGAAGAAAAACGGTACATTACAAATCAAAATACTCCTTAAAGTATTTTGACGTACTGTTTGGCTTCAAGTACATTGTTTCACCCTTTGGCAAAATCTAAAGGTTATTTTCTTTTTGTACAATTTAACATATCAATAGACAGATTTTGTTAAGCTTTTCATGCAGAAATAAAATGCTATTCTTAAAACATTTGTCTATCAAACTTCATTTTAAATAGTATGGATTATAACGGGTGGATCGAAAGTTTTCGCACAAAATGTTTGTTTATATCTGACCCACTTGAAAATATTTCAGACGAGTCGAAAACTATGGATTAGAACCAGAATTTTGTGTTCTTTCTGAATATGAGCTTGGAAATGTTGTATCTATTTTTGTTCAAGAGCAGTGAAGAAATCTTTGAAAGGTCTTAAAAATTAATTTGGACGACGCATCAATAGCTTTTTTCNTGACGTGATGTTTTTTTTCTCAAATTTTTTATATGGATTTTGTACAGCGTGAAATTCTCTACAAAATACACCATACTAGATTTTCCTATTCGACTTTCATAGCTTCGAAAAATGGCTTGCAAAGGAAAAACACTACATCCGAAAAATGCTGAGTTTTTTGGAAAACTCGTTTTTTCCCTATGAAGACTTCATTTTTTAGAAGTCTCATAAGAGACTTTTTTGTTCAGTTTAATGAACTATTTTGAATGAGATGTTGCCCAAAACAAACAGCTGAAAAAAAAGGCAAAGTTACGGGCAAAATACTAAAAGATAAAAAAAAACATATTTTTTTGCCATTTTTCAAACCTCCCGCTTGTTGTGAAGCCTATAACTCCGTCAACGAAAGTTTTCAAGATCTAAAAAAATTTTCATAATCTTAGTTTTCTGCAAGCAATCGAATGAGATAAAAAAAAACAAGATTTTTTTTCCGACCATGTTCCAACGATTCTCGATGGGCTGGCGAAACCTCTCTTAAGTTTGGAATAGTATTAAGTTATGAATATGTTGAAAAGTACGAATAAAAATATAATTGGACTTTTGCATTGCAGAAGTAACATTTAAAACATCATGTCTTTTCAAATTTGATTAATACCAACATCCATGACAAAATGATATTATTTAGTTAAAGTCTATTCAAAATTTATTGCTTTTCTGATATTTTCACGTAAGTATTTAACTGAACAAACATGTATCATAGCTTCTAAAAACAGCCCGGCAAAGTATTCGTAAAATTTCACATGAAAACTCGTTTATTAATACTCGTTTGAGTGCTTGAATATGTTAATGCTACGATGAATGTGGACCAAGTTCAGCGAAAACCATGCTTTATTTATTTATTGATAAGTTGTAGTATGTAAATTCACTCGTCAGCTTGAAGCGTACGCCATCTCTTTTGGTTTTGTCAATTTCAATGCTTTCTCTAAAGAACATGATGTGTACATTCACAGTAAGTGGCAAAGCAAACTAGATCATGTTCCTTGAATATTAGTACACGCAGTTAGTTATTATGAATTTCGAAGAGATAAATGATCACGAACTTCATTTTTCTAGCAGTGGTTTAGTGTCAAAGCATTTTTTTTTTTATCAAGAGAATATTTACTTTGTCGACAAGGACACACAACACACATATATTCAAGCATGTGGAGCGTATGCCAAAAAAAAAAATACTTACCGAGTGTGAGGAAAGAAGCAGAATAATTTCATTCTGATTGTGAAAGTACGGTATATTTTATCGCTTTGTTGTCTATTTCAAGCCTATATAAATAAATGCTTCAGATACGTTTTGTATTATTGTCCTTGTCTGTAAAAGAAAAACAAATTCATTAAATAATACTGTGAGTTTTGTTCTTGAATTGTATTTTCATCGCGTATTTATGAATCCAATCGTTTTATTTTTTTTTTTTGTTGAACAAATCTTAGAATAATTATGTATGCAACTAATTCGTCAAAGAGTTGAAGGAATCTAATGAAAAACAGATCATCGACATTAAAAATGAATAATAATGTATTCTTTTCAAATAAGCATAAAAGAAACATCTTTGTGTTCTAATGAATTTTATTTCAGATGACTGAAAATAATAAACATTCATCAACGGAAAAGAAATCAGTAATATCTTCGAACAAAAAGAATCAAACAAAGAGAACTGCTACTATAAAACGAGTAAATAGATCTTTGTCTAACAATGAAAATAGTATTGGTTGTTTCAGAAACTTACTGGATCGAAAATCAGTCATGATAGTGAAGAATCACAAGAAATATATGTTTCTACAGGATTGGATGGAAAGTATTGGTGTGTAAGTAACAAAACCTTCGGTCAATTCTGAATTTATTTTTTCAGATTAATCATAATATCATAGTTTGATTTGACATACATATTTCTTTAGTTGTGAATCTATCGATCTATTTGAAATAGAATAGAATAATTCTTAAGAGAAATCCGTATCTTTTTAAAACGAACAATTGATTATTTATATAGAAAAAAAAAAAGTATTCAAATCTTTTTTTTGTGTCTCTCAGGTTACTTCAGTTGATCATCATGTAAACAAATCCAGATTATTTTCAAAATATCTAGGTGACGATGAAGATTCAACATCAGAATCTGAAAATATTACTCAGAAAAAACTTAAAAAAATATCTTCGTCAACATCTTCAATTGATGATCGAACACTTCTTTATTCCAATAAAACTTTTATAACATGTCGAAATCCTACGAATTCATTTTATCTCTGTCAAGTTCTTCAAAATGTTTATAATAATACAAAAGAAATTCGTATTCGATGGTGTTCATTAGCTGATGAAAATGATGATGAAACAAAAATTGATGAAAATACACATTTTAAACTTGATTACGAAGATAAACTTGATCTACATACAATTCTTACTGATATACCAAATGTTGTTCATCATCCGGATAAAACAATATCATTAACAAAACAAGATATTATCGAAACAAATAGTTTATTAGAGAAATCTATTAAAGCTGAATTGACTTCATCGGATGAATCCATAGATTCAAACATAGATGATAATTTAACTAATCAATCATCAAATCCAAAGATCAGAAAACAAAAGATTACATCGGATAATGCTAAAAAACAATCAATTAGAAAACGACGACGAATTATTAGTTCTGAAGCTGCTCGTAAGTTGTTTTTGTTTTTTTGTTTTACATTTCCATCAATTATCTTCATTGTGCATTTTTTTTTATGTATTAGCTGTACGTAAACGGCGACGTACCAAAGATATTGATGAAGTTATCGAAGGAGAAAAGAAAGTAGTAAAACGAAAACGAACACCGAAAGAAACAAGTTTGTTTGATATAAAATTTTCATATTTGTTCTTTAATATAATGTTTTTCTAGCAAAAAAACCTGCTATAATATCAAAAGCACAGTTATTCAAAGTACAAAGTAATCGTTTTCTTAAGGAAAATCACACCATAACAGAATATCAAACTGAACCATTTTTTGAAGACAAGTAATAAACTCATTTTTCATCAAAGACTAAGAATCCGATGTATACTTGTTTATTCTTTTTGTTTAGTTTACCTGTTCCATTTATATCATCTAGTGTTCAAAGTAAATTAGCTATACGTGCAGTATTATTAAATGATTCAGTACTTTTAAAAAGTCTTATTGATGATGTTGATCATGTTTGTTCGGTAATAAAAAAAAATAAATTTACTAATTAGATTATTGAATAGAATATTGATCATTTTTATAGGTTCATATTAGACGTGATATGCCTAAGAGTTTATCAGCTATTCATTATGCTATTAAAAATAATAATATTGATTTACTTCGAATATTATTAGAAGATTTACAAATACCAAGAACCGATCGATGTTCTTTTGCTAAAGTCACTATCGAAGAACAAAGTACAGGACAGTAAGTAGAATTGAATCAATTTGCTTTCTTTGTTTCGTTTTTTTCTGTTTTTGGCCTTATGAAATAAAAAATTGCAAATCTATATTTATCTAGAGCAAGTATTAATACTTTGGGCTTTCGAACAGCTAAAATAATGGCTAGTCGAGGTGCACGTGAAGGCAATAATGCTTTGATTAAAGTATAAGATGAATTATTTATTCAAATAATTTTTTTATTTTTTTTTTCTTAAATGAATTTTAATTTAGGATAAATACGAAGTCGTTGATCTCTATAATAGAAAAGAATTTCTTCTGTATGCAATAAAAAACAATTGTTCAAGCGAAATTTATAATTTACTTTGTGAAAAATATGCCGTAAGAAAAACGATCATTTATCGATAGTAGAATAGAACATCTATAATATGCACAACATCGAAATTGATAAAGAGTATCCATTTTATGGAAGTATCCATCATTATAGAACTTTGAGTTTCTTTTGTGCCTAATATCAGTATCGATAATTTATTAATCTAACAAAAGAATATATTTTGATGAAATAGCAATATTTTTGCACAACACAATACATGGAATTCGTTCATTCTTTTTTTTGTTTTAATATCTAATCGTTGATTATCATACATAGTACACATAATATCAGTTTTTCTCGTTCTGCATATGAATAATGCAATAAATGTTATTTTAAGATTTAGAAATAATTAGATGTTTACTGTTTAGAATAAGGAGATGACCATATTACAGATATTTTATTATATATGAAAAATGATTTTGTTCTTGCTTTAGGTTTGGGAAATCTATTCTAATATATCTGAATGTATTCAAGCTGGTCATCGAAAATTAGCTGCGAACATCATCAATGATATGCAGAGTAAAAATGATTATAGATTCCGTAAACTTCATTACGAAGTAAATCGAAAAATTTAAACATGAAAAAAAAAAGAAGCAAATAATCATCGCGTTTTTCTTTCTTAAATAGGTTCTTTTCTTTGATCAAGAAGATTTAATTATTGATAGTGCTTGTGATGTAATTGAAAAAACGAAAGAAAATTCTAAAGTACGACTTTATCTATTTGTTTGTTTTTATTTTAAAAGAAAAAATTTTTAGATAACACCTATTCATTGTGCTGCTATAAATCCAAATGCGAAATATATAAAACAATTACTAACTATTGTACCTGAATATAATATTAAGGATGATTATCAACGACGACCAATTCATTTTGCTGCTGCTTGCGAAGGATCAGAACCATTAGAATATCTTATATCTAAGTACGATTTAAAAAAAAAGCGAAGAGAACTTTTTTTGTTTATTAGTCTATTCTTTCGATTTCAATTCTTAGAAATGCAAATCTTAACGATATTGATAATGATGGTAATTCACCATTGCATATAGCTGTAACATATGGTCGAGTGATGAATGCTGAATTATTATTACGTAAAGCAAAAGAAAAAGCCGAATCGAATGAACCCGATGAACAGATCATACATGAAAAATTTGGTCTTGCGTCAATTAATATAATGAATAAAGCACGTTATTATCCTCTTCATTTAGCTACTATGAATAATCATTTAGTAAGTTAAGTTTTTATTTTTATTTTTTTGTTTTTGTTCATTAAACATAAAAACAAACTTTTATATATTTCAGGATTGTATTAAAGTACTTGTAAACTTTGATGCACGTATTGATGGATTTACAAGTGTATCTAAGGAAAAATTGACACCATTGATGTTAGGTTGTCAAAAAGGATATTTAGATATTGTATTCTATTTAATTAAACATGGGGCTAAAATAGAAGCACGTGATCGATTTAAACGTACACCATTAATTCATGCTTGTATGTATGGTAATGCTCATATTGTATCATATTTACTTCGTATGGGTGCAAATGCAAATGTATTTGATTCATCAATGAATACAGCTTTACATTATGCTATTGCATATGGATGGTATTTTTGTGTTCAATTATTAATTGAAACTGGTGCTAATGTAAATTGTGCTAATAGTTGGCAAACAACATGTCTTGGAATAGGTTTTTCTAAAGGACATTATGGTATATGTGATTATCTTTTAACAGAACACCAAGCAGATATTAATTTTAAAACTGATGAAGGTTTAACATTAGTTATGATAACAGTTAAATTAGAAATTTCACCATCATCTGTACAACAATTAGAATATGTTGTTGTTAAACATAAAGCTGATTGTACATGTATTGATATTAATGGAAGAAATGCATTTCATTATTTAGCATTAAATCAATCAGGACAAAATTCTTCTTATTTAAAAGAAAAAGATCGTAATAATTTAAAAAATTATTATTTTCAAATAGCAAAAATTCTACTTGAACATCAATGTAATCCTCTTCAAATGGATAATAAAGCTCAAACATCATTAATGCTTGCACTTGAATTTGGAAATTTTATTCTCGTTGATTTTCTTATTAATCAAGCTAAAGTTAATTTAAATTTAGATGTTAGTCATGATGGAAAAACATTATTACATTATTTTGCTATGAATTCTGGTAATGATAATCTTATTCAAACATTAATTAGTTTACCTCTGACTGATGAATTGAAAAAAATGGGTCAAATGATTGATAATCAAGGTCGAAGTCCATTTCATTATTGTGCTATACAATTTGATGAATTTTGTAAACGATCTCGATTTAATGGATCATCGGAAGAAAAACAATATCAATCAATTATTAATATGATTCGATATTGTCTTGAAATAATTGAATGTAATCCAGATCTTGAAATAAAATCAATCGATAATGAATCTGACGAGAATATTTCAAAAGATAAATATTTTGAAACAAGTATTTTCTATTTATTACGTAATTTTTCACATAGTAATAATACAATTGAACATCCATTAGAAATTTTCTTAAAGAAAACAAAAAATATTAATATACTTCATCATAAAACACGACGAACACCTTTATTAGAAGCAATTCATCTTAAAGAATATAAAACAATTGATCGTCTTCTTCATCAATCATCATGTGATGTTAATTTAGCTACATCAATAATACCATCAGAATGTCAACAAACACCATTAATTCTTGCTTGTAAACTTCAATTATTTACAGTTATACGTGATTTATTAAATCATTCAAAATGTAATCTTATCGCTTATGATGATCAACATAATCAAGCATTACATTATTATCTAGCTACATCACAACGTTCTGATGAATATTTAGAAATTTTTCATCTATTTATTGATAAATTAAAATTAATTAATAAAGATATATTAAATAGTCAAGGCAAATTAAATCGTACACTATTACATATTGCTATTTATCATAATTTAGGTACAGTTGATACTGTAAATGATATTGAACAAACATTAATTGATAATGAATGTAATCTATTTATAAAAGATAATCTTGGAAATCTTCCATTACATAATGTTTTTTTACAAAATAAGACAAGTGATGATCCTGTTGAACTTTGTTCACTTATTATTCAAGCTATGAAATATAAACAATTAGATACAAAAAATAATCAAGGAAATACTCCATTACATTTAGCTGTTATTAAACATTCAACTGTTTGTATTATGCTTTTATTAAAACATCATGCAAATTTATTAATTGAAAATAATCTATCAAATTCTGTTATTACTGTTTGTATTGCATCGAATCATTTAGATCTTCTTATTACATTTCTTCATCAACCAATTGATATTGATCTAAGTAAATTATATACTGAATCCGATCAAAATATATCTCAATCAATAAAAAATTCATTATTAAAATCAATTGAAACAACATCAACATTAGAGAATAAAGAAACTTGGGTATGGAAATTTGCATCAATATTAAAAGATAATAAACCTATTGAAAAATATTCATTAATATATTTAATTATAAAACGTAATTGGCAAGGAGCATTATCATTAATACTTGATGAACTTGATCGTTTTCATTTGAGTTATAATCAAGTATTTGAAGCAGCTCTTCGAAATGATAAACTCAATCTTGTTATTCGTCTTATATCAAGTTTAAGAAATCGAACTGTTTTATATGAAAAAAATTCACAGAAACAAAATCTATTTCATATAATTGCTAATTTACAACAATATAATACACAATATTTAGAGAAAATTTTAAATTCTCTTCATAATAATCATGTCTATTGGAATATATCTGATCAATATGGATCATATCCATTACATTATGCTTGTGTTATACAAAATATAGAATTTATTAATTTCTTACAAAAGAAATATTCTAATGAATTAAATTTTAATCAAATTGATGCATATGGTAATACAGCTTATGGTTTATTATTCTGGTCTTCGGCTACAAAAAGTTCATTTAATAAAGAATTTCTTCAAAAATTAATTATTTCTAGTAAATCAATGGATTGTTTATGTAATTATGATAATGAAATTGCTCTTAACCCTTTATCATTTGGTCGTATGAATTCATCATTAAATATAACAATATCATATCCACCAATGATATCTGAATATACTTCAAATCATATACTAACATCACCATTAATCAATGCGATTGTTCATAATCATTTTGAATTAGTAAAATTTTTACTTCAACTTAATGCTAATGTTAATTTTCCCGATGAAGAAAAACGAACACCCTTAATGTATGCTGTTCGTCAGGTAAAATGAAAAAAATTGAAATTTTATAAATTTTCAATTTGTTTTCTTTTTTTTTTCTAGAATAATATTGATATAGTAAAATTACTTTTTAATAAAGATTATGATCCCAATGATAATAATAATGAATATTCAAAATATCAACGTCGTTTACAATTAGAACAAAATCGAAAAAAACCAAAATCTAAAGGATTCTTTCTTGGTGTTACAGAAAATTCAACAAATGATGATGATGATGAAATTTCAAATAATAGTGAAACTATTGATGAATCAAATACATTTACTGTAACATCAGCTATTGATATAAATGCTATTGATATATTTGGTCGTACATGTATTCATTATCTAGTTCAACCATTTCCTAATGGTTCTTATGTAAATAATCTTGAATTACTTGAATTACTTCATAGATCAGGTGCTTTATTAACTAAACAAGATCTCAATGGTCTATCACCTTATCAATATAGTATTATGAATGGTTATAAACATTTACCTGAAAAATTAAGAATATTAATCAATGACAAACAATTAAATTCAACTGATGAAATTATTCAACGTTTTTCTATTAATGATCCAAATAAAAAACTTCTTGATCAACCGGATTATTATTCTGATGCTCAAAAATTTATTGATCAATATATATCTCTTCATCCATCGACAATTATTAATACAGCTTATCAAGTTGATCCATTATCGAATATGAGTCAAACAGGAGAAGTATTAATTGACACGCAAAAGAATGAACCTTATGATGTTCGTTTAACTATAACTGATGTAAATTATGGTCTTATTGGTTTATATAATTTTTACCGTATGCAAATTATTAAACATAAAAGTAAAACAAATCTTTATCTTCTATTTACACGTTGGGGACGTATTGGTGATGGTGATGGACAATATCAATTAACACCTTATTCATTATTTGATGAATGTCGACAAGAATTTTGTAAAATATTTCGTGAAAAAACTGGTAATTTATGGGAAAATACAGATCAATTTCAAAATAAACCAAAAAAATATACATTAATACAATTAAATAAACGTCAATTAGAAAAATATACAAATGTTCCAATTGATTTTCAACAATTACAAGATGATAATCAACATTTACCATCAAAATTACAATCATCTACTTATAAAATTCTTTTCAAAACATTTTTAAATCCTCAAACTATACGAGTAAATCTTAATAAAACTGAATTAGATGTTGAATGGATGCCTGTTTCTCAATTAAAACCTGAAAATCTACAAAAAGCACGTGATATTTTAGTACAATTAAAAAAAGATATCGAACAAAAAGAACAACTTAAATTAACAATTCAACAAACTATGTGTACTGAACAAAATGATAAAATACAATCAAATACTCAATCACCTATAGATGATATTCAAAGAAGTCAATTCAAACTTATTCTTAATTCTATTGGTAAACTTACAAATGAATACTATAGTATAATACCTTTACAGGGTTATGGTGATGAAAGATTACCTATCATTGATAGTGAACAAGCTGTTAAAGCACAAGAACAAAAACTTGATGATATACTTGAATTAGAATTATCCTATAAAATTCTTCTAGCTGCTCAAGCAAATTTAGATCGAGTATCACCATTAGATTATCTATACAAATCAATAAATTGTCAATTTGAAGCCATGAATAAAGATGATATTGATTCACAACTTATTTTACGTTATATTTGGACAAGTGCATCTAATATTCAAGTTGAACAAATATTTAAAATTGCTCGACCGAACGATGATGAACGTGTATTTCAACGAAACCTTGAAAATCATTATTTATTATGGCATGGAACTAATATTTGTAACTTAATTAGTATTCTTACAAGAGGTAAGAATTTCTATTCAAAATATTTCTACTGGTAAAAGAATTCATCTATTCTATGTTTAGGACTCTTAGTTGGACCTTTATGTGCAACAGCTACTGGAAGTTTATTCGGAAAGGTTATAGATCGAAATAGTTGTTTGATGTATCAGAATAGATCTGTATAAAATGTGTTCTTTTTGTTTATCTAGGGAATCTATACAGCCGATGCTTTTGCTAAAAGTCTTGCATATTGTTCAGGTGTTACACTAGATGATGGCGAACGTTGTTTTATGCTTCTTTGTGAAGTGGCTCTAGGTCGTTCTCAAGAAGTCGGTATTAATAATGAAAACTTAAATGAACCATTGAATTTAAGTCAATACCAAAGTCGTAAAGCTAATGGTCATAAAATACCGGATCCTCGATATACTATTACTCGAAATTATGGTTTGTTTCTGCTAAGATTTTCTTTCCATTGTTCTAAGATATGAAATATTCTAGGTGTTCAAATGCCATTGGGTCAATTGATCGAGCGTACAGATTCATATTATGGTTATTATAGATATGCATACAACGAATATATTGTTTTTGATGAATCACAAATAGCACTTCGTTATCTTGTTCAATTTCGGCGATAAGATTATCTTTCTTCTTTTGTTTCATAAATCTGATCATTAATTAATCTGTCGATTTTCTTTTTTGAGTTGTTATGGTGTTTCCTTTGTCTTTACAGTTTATTGTATGTGACTGCTTTGTCTAACAATATAATTAATGATTTCTTTTTTTTTTCATGTTGAATTTCTCACGTGAGTAGGTGTGAGTGCGGGTCGCTGTGAATATCTGGCTGTAATGAACAGACTCACACTTGATCAATTTTCTCCAATGAAATGGAAAAAATCAGAATGAATCTGATTATTGTTTTAAAAATTTTTATATGAGATTTTTTTGAAATTAGCAACAACATGGAAAACAATACATTTCACACAACATCAGAATCGGTTGCATTTTGTTTTGTGATTATTCGCTTTAGTCAATGTAACTGATGATAAAAAAAGTTTCAGTTGTATTTGGTTACAGGAAAGAATAGTATGTTTTCCATTCATCCTGTGCATAAATGAATAAATTCGATCGAAGTTAGACGATCTAGGTAATAGGAAAACATTTTATTCGATGATTATTATAGTCCACAATGTACATACAAGGTTCGTTACGGTCCAAAGCAACTGCGAAGAGTTAGTAGAGAGAAGACGCATCGTCACCCGATGTTTTGTTGGCACGTTCTGCTACAAATATACGAGAGGTAGCATAACACATCTATTTAGTGATTCAAAGATCACTATAAAAATCAGCCTACACAGATCAGACTTCGATCTAAATGGTTTATGTAAACTATTTGAATGTGAAGTCTTCGATTCCAAATAATACACCTGGATATGTTATCTGTTTCTGTCTTCTAAATATACACTATCGGCGGCTAAGGTGAAGACACTTTCTCGTATCATTTTTAACTGTTAGAATCTATCAAAATCTGATACTATTTGTTCAACAATGGTATCTCAGTACTTAATTTGCAAGCTTTCAAATCAATACTATCTGCACTGTTCTTCTCAATCAGCTTCAGGTAGTCTTGCGTTTGCAATTAAAGACAATCGTAGTAGTATAGCATTTACTTTCAGGTTTATACTAAGCATGTGTAAAATATTCAGAATGGTTTTCCTAATAAATGATATATGAATTTTAGTTGTTGTTCAGTCATACCTTTTTTCAGCTATTATTCATATTTTATGAATCAATAGTAGTGGAAACAAAAAACTATGTAGAATGGGATTGTAGCTGTTGTTGATCTCTTGAGGTAAGAATTATTCTTCTAGGACACGATGAATAAATCGATCGAATGAAAATAGTAAATTATTATTTAAATAGATATGTAGATGACGAGAAAGGGTGTATAATCAATTACATAATTTAAAAGAAAATAGGTAAGAAAGGAGAATCAACTCATACATATGTATCGAGCAAAATTGTAGCTGTTATTGGTAAAAGTCAATGAGTACACTTTCTACGTGCACCGACTAACCGATACCAAAGGGAAAGAGAATATGCACTTTACACAAAAGATGAAAATGACGAAGAAGTGAGTGTAATGTTGTTGTGATTGTATAATAAGCACTGATAAATCAAACGTACATATCGTAAAAGTTAACATGATTCGTAAGAAAATTATCCAAACTCTATAGAAAACGTGGAGAAAACATGGAACAGTATCCCTAATTCTATAGTTCCTCGATCTTTTATGATCATTTAAGTATAAGCTTTAGCCTAAGAGTAAAACATTAATTCAAACATAATTTTGTATCCTACCAAGGATTGATCGAATGTTTTTAGTCCTTTCAGAAAATACTACGACACATCGTGCTTATCGAGACAATCGATTCACATGCTGAAATCGTTGACAGAAACCAAGGAATATTAAATATTGTTCTGCAGTTTCGCATTCTTAATGGAAGTAGTGGATAGAAACAGTTAAGTCTTCGTGTGCCTTCAAAAATGGTCCACTTTGAATAAGTAAAGTGTTCTTTGTCAACATCAATTGTTTCAATTGTAGCAATCTTTTTGCAATATTATTCGGTAATCAGCAATGTGTGAGTAAGCTTTGTTTTCTATTGTACGGCCCATTGGTTGTAATGATTATCATATGATTAAAACTGATGAAACTTTTCTTCATATGATATACGTTAAAATCCAGAGTTTTCGCTCATTTTCACTAGTGTTGATTCGTCTGCACAACACTTCATTAGTGTCTATATGACTGTCAGACAAGAACGACAAAACTTTTTCTATCGATACACACCAGCAAATGTTTCTCTTTCTTCTTTCCTGCAGTTAGGGGTGTGGGTGTCGGTTTGATATTGGTATGGGTTTTGTTATTATCATTCTAACAATTCCTACATNGTATTTTACAAAACGAATAGAATATTTTCTAATTTATATTTAGATCAATTTCGAAAAGTAAAATGTTGAAGGTATGCAATCACGTATTTTAGAAACTAACATATTGTTTCCTTAATTATATTTAGATCGATTTCGAGATCAAGTACAATGAAAAAGGTATGTAACACTCTACTTCAGAAACAAATATAATATTTATCTTTTTATATTTATATCAAATTCGACATGACATGAAGTACATTGTTGAAGGTATGTAACCATATATTTTAGAAACTAATATACTATTTGTTTATATTTAGATCGAACTCCAGATGAAGAACAATGTTGAAGGTATGTAGCTTTGTGTGTTAGAAACTAATATAATGTTTTCTGGTTTATATTTAGATCAATGTTGAGATCAAGTACAATGTTGAAGATATGTAATGATGCATTTTAGAAAGTAATAAAATATTTTCTCGTTTGAAGGGAGATGAAATTCGAGACCAAATGCAATGGTGAAGATGTGTAATAATGTATGTTAGAAATTGATATTATATATGTATTTATATTTATATCGAACTTTAAAATCAAGTATCATGTTGAAGGTATGTAATAATCTATCTCAGAAACTGATGCAATATAAAGAGTGTTTCATAAGTTTCGGCCCCATTTTTATTTTGGTTTTTATGCTTGTTATATTTTAAGGTAACGAGGCAGGGTCTATATATTTTTGAAGAGCAGTGTCTAAGCTATCATCCAATATAATTTGAGTCGAATTTGCATGAAATCAGAAAAAGTACTAAATCGATAAAGATATTGAAAAAAACTTGATCAACATCAGATTTTCGAATATTACAGAATTTCGTTTGCTTGTCTTTAATAGGTCATATCTTTATCACGACAAAAGCAAATAGTCCTAAATTTTCAATGTATGTAGAGCCCATTTGGATCTACTACCTATAAAAATTTCATCAATCTTTTTTCTGCTAAAACAGAGTTATCCTCGAAATAGTGAAAATTTGGGAATCTCCATGGTGAGCACTAGAGAGTCTGAAAAATCTAAAATTGGTATGGTCAATATGTCGAGAATAACTTTATTTTAGTAAGATCAAAATGAATTAGATTTTCATGGATAGTAGATCCAAATGAGCTCTACTTACATTGAAAGTTTCAGACTATTTGCTTTTGTCGTGATAAAGATATGACCTACTAAAGACAAGCAAACGAAATTCTGTAATATTCGAAAATCTGATTTTGATCAAGTTTTTTTCAATATCTTTATCGATTTAGTACTTTTACTGATTTCATGCAAATTCGACTCAAATTATATTGGATGATAGCTTAGACACTGCTCTTCAAAAATATATAGACCCTGCCTCTTTACCTTAAAATATAGCAAGAATAAAAATAAAAATAAAAATGGGGCCGAAACTTATGAAACACTCTTTATTTTCTATCTTTAGATCGAATTTCAGATGAAGGAAAATGATAACGGTGTATAACAATCTATTTTAGAAACTAGTACAGAATTTATTCTTATATGTATAGATCGGGACATGTCCGATTTAAGCGGCCACTATATGAAGAAGCGATATATTTGGATGGCATTTGGGGTTGTCGATGGTCAGATGGTGATAAGAGTTAGTTACACGTAAGGTACGTTCGAGAATGTACGATATAGTCGTGCTAGAATTTTCGCGTCCTGAAAAGTGAGCGTTTTGATGTCTTTTTTGTTAGGAGTCGCATGATGACAATCATAGTTGTGGATCGTGAGCTAGATGTGTCTCGAAAATTAAGATGAGTGTACTTTTGAAACAGTATAGCGTTTGAACGATGTCACGTGCATTCTAAGGTGAATTATAGCGTTGTCACGAAGCTGTTTAATGGTCGCGTGATGCTGACAATCGCGGTTCCCGATTGGGGGTGAGAACCTCTTTAGAATGATGTCGAGTACATGTTTGAAATTACGAAAAATGTAAACCGTGAAAAAATGTGTGCAGGTAGAGATTCAGCGTTTTTACGCCTAACATTACTGGTCGGGTTACGTGCACAATCGCGGTTCCCGATTGGCATCCGGAAACGTTAGAAAAAGATGGACACGTGCGCGGTTAGTTTTTATCTACAGTTTATTTTACAAAAGAAGTAGGCGTGTTTCGTGCATAATATTAAATGCTGGTAAATATTTTACCGTTTTCATGTTGGTTCTTTTTGGACGTTTCTGGGTCACAAATGGGAACCGCGATTAGCATCCGAAAACGTTCACGATTTTTATAGTGTTTAAACGCGTTTTCTGATTTTTTTGCTTGACTGGGAAAGCTTGATTTCGAATGAGATGAGAGTAGTGAAAGATGCGAGTGCATTCATCAATTACAAATGGATAGTTAACAATCGAAGCAATACCTGTTAAATCAACCAAATTTGATAACACACTCAATCGAAGATCAGCAGAAAAATCAATGAATCGAAGAACATTCTGATTTTCAAGGTTGTCGCCACTTTTTATCTCACACTTTATCGGTGGATTCGAGTAGCCTTTCATTATGTTCAATTTTATACCAACTGAACTTACAACACAATCTTGCCATCCATCATAAAAATCTCCAATACGACCATTAGGATCGATAGCTTTGCGTACAATTGTGCCTAACGCTATGTCTAGACCTGAAGTGGCTTCAAGGCTTGCGCGCATGCGTTGTGTTGTCAAATTGATAGAGTCACCCGGTCTCGAGTTGTGCAAAGTGTTATCGAAAGAATTTATAAGTGTGCTTATGCCAGGAACTTTTTGATTTTTGAACCATATTTCTCCTTCATAGGTAACCCAACTGCTTACACATAGAATGAAATCTTTGGCATAGATACAATCTGACCATTTTTTTGGCAGTTTCTTGTAGCCGTAGTACGCACCCGCCAATTGACCATAGATGGCTGCTGTTGTATCTGTATCATCACCAAGATTCACTGCATTAAGTACACCTGTTTCAAAGGAATCTTTATCACTCCAAAAAGCCCACAAAGCAGCTTCCAGAGCATTCACAATGAATCCTTTACCTCGAATTCCATCTTGATAGCCGCCTGATTTCTTGTATGAACCGCGAGCGATGGCTATTATGTCAGTGTGAAGGTCTTCATCACCAAACCATTCCCGATGCTCATCGTAAAATGTTTCACTAGTCAATTGATTTTTCGTTGCTCCCTTAAGGGCAGCTACAATAAGGGCTCCATAGTAACAGCATGCATCATAAACTCTTTTGTCTCCATGAGTGATTTTTCCACTAATGCCAGAATAGTCAACAGCTACTTCCGGACGTTGCCAGAAGAAGAGCGGTACAGGTGCCAGACGCATGAGAGCTCCGTTCCCAGCCACACCTTCCTTGCTACAGTACACATCGAATGCTTGTAGAAGATCACAGTTGGATAAAGCGTCCATTTCTTCCAACAGAATGTTATGATCATATGCAAACTTTCTTTGACGTGTTTCAAATTCTTCGATCGACTCTCGGGTGGCAGCACCGATGTCAAAACAATGCCCAGTCGATGACATGTAGCCGTGTCGATACCACCACTTGTAGCGAAGTAATTGGTCGTACGGAACAAAACCTTGACAAGCAATTAATGAATTAGCTAGACAAAGTGCCATAGAAGTATCGTCGGTAAACTATAGAAGATAACTGTTATATATTTATTATTGTTAGATTTCCTAACCTGTCCCCGTTTTAGACCCCACGTTCCTCCCCCTACTAAATCTTTAACTGGATTAGCAGCCAAATAACTGCTGGGTCTGAATTCAACATGAGCTCCAAGAGCATCACCGATAGTCAAACCAAGCAGTGAACCTTGGATACGATCCAACGGCATGTCGCTATTGGCTGATAACGGAGCAAAATCCTTCTGGCTGATTTCGAGCTCATCAGGCTTCTTGATCGATGTTTGATCGGCATCATGAAACTGACATTTAAGCCAAGATTTATCTAATGAAAGAAAAACAAGTGCTTCAATTAGACAAAAGGATTCCTTGTATTAAATCTTTCGATGAATGGTGTCAAATATACCATAAATTATTCTAAAAATACATGAAAAGCCATCAATACTTACCATTTTTATTTTCTTGTTTTGAATACATTTTCAATATCGTTTCTTTCTCTAGAAATAAATAGTCAAAATAGTTTTCCAAAATAAACCTGCTTGGTGTCAGACTCTAAGTGAACTCCTCCAACTTAAAGACGTGGAAACAATCAAGTTATATATGAACATCGAATATTTAATTCTTTTTATAGCTTTGAAAATGTGCTCTCGATCATGAACCTGAAATGAGCATATATATTTAGCCATTTCGAATAATATGTACTTATTGATTATATTTGCAGCATTAACTTATGCAAATTAATTGGTATTACAAAGTTTTAGTTGAGTACATCATTCAATGTCAGTGCTACTTGATCATACTTTGAAACAATTCAACTAAAGCTTATTTATTACTTTAGCATTTAGAACGAAATTGACAATTCGTGTAATTCCTGACTCCTATGCCAGCTGCACCGTACCAATATTAGAAATATTTCCTACGGCAGATGTTCCTAGAAATATATGAAATAAGATCGTTTCGATAACATTTTCAACATATCGGTCTCGAACATAGTCTTGAAACCGGTCTGATCTGACTCTAGAGAAAAATGTCGAACTTTATTCGTATGCTAAAGATACTTTTAGATTTAGATCATTTCTCATGAATAGTGTACTTATAATACGATTCATAAAATAATGCACTTGAAGCCATAAACTATTTTACTATACCAATGTTAATCATGCTCGGAGGTATACAGCTATGTACCAACCAATTACGACGGACAACAGCAGCTGTTTGTGACAGTGGTTTACAGCAACCATGAATGGTGGCTTAAGACATATGTCAGCCACTGAAACGGATGACCGTAACAATTTAATGTTAGCGACCAGCGTAATAATATGGCGACTGAGTTTGCTCATCGGATAATATTACAAGCCATGTCAAGAGTCAATTGTAATTGGCTTACGAAAGGATCGTTGTTTTCTATCATATTGCGCAATAAAACAGTAACCAACACTTGCGAACTACTCTTCTCTAAACTTCAACAAAGTCAAGAAGTCTGTGTGTGTGATATGGGTGCGGACGAAGTTCTTGTGGACAGCTTACAATGTAGATTACAGTGTAGATTTCTTCCTCAGGAGCTATACTCATATCCACATTCTTAGCAAACGATAAGTCATGACTCGAAACCTAACTCGTTCAAGATGATGAAATCAATAACCTCTAACCGATTAATCAGTGCTACTTCTTGCAAGAACATATCTAAAAACAGCTGCTAAAACGAATTTACTCAATTAACTTTATTGCAATAAATGATTTAAATCGACTTTAATTTAAATCGATAAGCGGCGGCTTTTAAGTATTACTAATCAGATTACCATTGATTTCTCTTATCTTTTTCAGACATACGTGTGCGCTGCCCATATGATGCCACCATGCATTACAGTTGCTTCTAGTAACAAAACTAAGAAGCGTAAGATGAATTTAAACTTCATTTTGGAGTATGACTAATCGAAAAAAATAGTATCTGTTTTTAGTGTTTTCGACTCCATTTTACACTCTTTGTATATGTGTGTACCACATACTAGAGTGCATTCGACACATAACACAGTCAGGACGAGCATCTATTAAAAACCGATTCTTTAGTATTAATAATTCGATTACAAGAGGATTTTTTCAGCCGTTTTTGTAAAATATCATCTGAAACGCCTGTTGCAATGTTTAGGGTAGAAATTTCGGATATAATCAACCCCTCCTCCTCTTTCCCTGTCATATTTATAGAGGATGACATAGAATCTACGAAGCCACCAGAAACCATGACAAAAACTGTAGTTCTAAAGCATCAGATTAACGGTTAGGTACTAGTGTATCACCAAAAAATGGAACAAAATAATATCCATTTAAATAATTACAATAGATCAATCGTGTTTCATATTTTTAATCTCACAAGGGATTGCGCTAACATTGTTTTATATGTTTTCTCTCGATATCTATCATTGCTTAACATATTTCAGCTTATTCAACTCACAGAGTAGATAGTAGTAGTGATTGACACATCTACAGTTGGGAAACAACAAAAAAAAATGATATCATCTATGAATCGACTTCAAAATACCAGCTTTAAGAAGTAGGTGGATCTTTCTTAAAAACAGACGAGCATGGTAAAGAGATCCCGAAATAGAGTTGGGTCAAAGCACTCATGATTTTAACGAAGACTCCATTAGCAACAAATACTAACGAATAGAGCGATTTTTACAAGAAACTAATCTACATAGCATTATCAGCAGTACCTGTCTAACAATACGCCACTTCAAATAGCCCACGCACACAAAGATACCAAAATCCATCACAAAATACAATCTTTGACAGTAATATAGGCTACTATGTTATCTGTGACTATGGAGACAGAAGCTACACTAACTCTGATTGATTTCTCTTTCAATCACCAAACATCAGCTACTCAATCAATCAATGTCGTGGGCAAAATAAAAATAACCTTTTAAGACTTTTTGAAATGTCCCTTATTTTTAAAGCATTTTTGAGTATAAGATCTTTGATTTTATCGGAACAGTCATATACGATGGTTTGAGACCATAAACACCGATGCATATGATCCTTCGCGATTTCTAACCATCTTAAAGCGTGGTCTAGAGAAGCTTGAGTTTTACAGTCTCGGTAATTATTTTCTCTGTTGCTATAGCGTCAGCTACTGATAAGTGTGAAGACTATCCAGGAGTGGGTGCCCGCGTAAGGCTGATGTGGTGCGCGGCTTCAGATGTCAGGTAGATGTAGCTGCGGTTAACTATTTAAAGTCTCACACCAATGCCACTTCTACTCCCAAGAACTTAGCTAGTAACCTTTGAGATGAAATGCGCGCCAGCAGCAAGGCAATGCTTTGTTTCAAAGAAAGGTTTCTTGGCGACACCCAACTGTTTCAGATTTTTGTTTGGCTAATGGGAGCGCATGAGCACTGTGTTTATCCCGTGACTATGTCACGGCTTAGTTCTCCTGCGTTAATATTCTTACAAAATCAACTTAAATTCTTCGGTGATACTACCACTATGAGTTTCGAGATTCTCACAATATTGTTGTTGAATAAAAAGATATTTGACTAAGCTCGATATATTGAAACTATACATTTGGTTGACGCAGCGTATCAGATAATTTGTTGTGGGATTTATTCTCTGTAAACGACCTAAACAATGAACAATCCCTATTCACAATTGTTATGGTAAATAGTGAACAGAGTGACAAGGATTCTTCAAATAATGTTAAAAAAGTGTTATCATTCTTCAATAAAATTCATTCTTTTCATACTACTGATTTCTGAAATTCGTTTACTCTTCAATGTACAATACACAGAGCACTTCGTTTTTACCCAATTATGGGCATGTAATACTTACCACAACCAGCAAGTGAGACTGAATGAAAAGAAACGCAACGCACACCACTTTTTCTTCTTGAAAATGAATGATACTGTTGTCTAGTTTTGTTTTATAATGCTTTCAACGATGAGTAATGGCTCCTTTTACTTGTTCTTTTCTTACCCGTTACCTACGACAGCCCCCACATTATGAATAATGTACGAACATAGAGAGAACAAAAATAGTTAAGCAATGAAACCAAACAGCGAATGGGTTTGATGTACTGAAGGTAACATTTCGATGAATAACAAATCAAAGGTAAATGGCGTTTTGCAATGCTCGTTTGTAGATGTATAGCGTTGTCATGAGTCTGGTCTTTTTGTTCAACTTATATTTAACCGGTTACATGTTGGAAAAGTTGAATATGAGAAAAGAGAAATTGAAAATCCACTTATGTCAACTTTTCATCAATGAGTCACAGTTTAAAATACTATGGAAAGAAGTTCATGATCCTAGATAAACAAGAAATTCATTTAATTGTTTTCAGAAAACTCAATATTTATTTATGTTTTGATATCTTGAGTCAATTACTGTTTTTTTTACATTCTTTCAGCATGAGAGCTGTGCCATATATTGATCGAAAAATAATTTTTGTATTGCTTATTTGTTAGTAATGATTCATTGATGACATTCGGTGTCGCACGAATTTCGTTGCATTCATTGATAGTGAAAGAGAACATGCATGTGTTTGTCTTACATAAAAAATACATGAGTATAAGAATCATTGTTGTTGAGGTAACTAGACCGTATTTGTGTAAACGATGAAAAGTTATACGGTAGTTTGTAGATGTCTAAAAAAGAAGAAGGGTGTGGGTGTGGGTGGATGTGGGTGGGTGTGAGTGTTGTGGTCGGAGTGGGTGTTAGTCTTCATTCTAAAGTCACCCACACCCAAACCCACATCTACATCCACACCCACACCCATCATCATCATTCATTTATGACAAAGAAACATTAGCTAAGCTAAAAGTATTAGAAAGTTGTATAAATGAATCCATACGTCGTACACTTATTGCTAATTCAATACGTCAGGCAACAGCAAATACAATTATTGAATGTATAGATAAAACGAAAATTGGTTTACGAAAAGGTGATATGCTTGTTTATCCAGCATTTTCAAAACATTCTGATCCGAATTTATTTGGTCCTGATCCATATGAATATAAATATGATCGATTTGTCAAAAAACTCAATGAACCAAAAGCTCCTTCACTTATGCTCTTTGGTTGTGGCAGTCATATGTGTCCTGGACGATATTGGGCTATAAATGAAATTAAAATATTAGTAGTCCTAATTGTTCAACATATGGATATTGAATTTGTAAATATGACAGAGAAAGATAAAGATAACTATCGAAAAAAATTACCATATGATTATGCAAAACTTGTTAGTAGTGGTGGACCAACAAAAGATCATCTACATAAATTTGATGTGAAATATTCATACAAAAATTTGGATATTGAATAACACTCCAATTTAATCTATTATGTTTTATATTATCGTATCATAAGACATTTTTTCCAAACTTTTCAGAAGATACGACGAAATCGATATTTAAATTTAATCATTTTTTTTTGTTTTCATAACTAATATATAAATTAATATTCTTGAAAATAATATTACCGATGATTGTATGAGTTTAATGATTACATGAGCGATCATAAAAATATTTAAATGCTCAAAAAAGTGAAAGCTGTACATTATTACCAGTAACGATCCTTTTGTAAAAACATCATGACTTTTCAAAAAGAATCTTTATAACAGCTATACTGAAAACAAAAAAGGTATCAGGCGAAACTTGTAGAGTTTCGCGGATGTTTAATGTATAACAAACGTCTTACTCTGTTTTCAGATTGGACTTGAAAGCATATATCTACCGACAACTTACATTTATAAAAATACGTGTTTGAATTATGCTATTGTTAACTCAATATGAATGTAAAAGTATTAAGCTACTTGAGGATATGAGTGTGTATATTGTCTTCACACGCGCTACACCTATACCCACACCCACACTCTAATAATTAATTTGGAATGAATGAATATTTTCTACTGCATATTCTTTTTTCTGGTTGGAAGTAACGACTTGATTAGGATCATTCCAACGAAAAATGACATATTTTCTTGTCTACTATAAAATGCTTGTTTTTTTTTATAACACCTATTTTCTTTGTTAAATGATTATAAGAAACATTTTAAAGACTTTCATTAGTTCGAATTTCATTTAAGTCTGAAATCCATGCGTGCCCACTAATAAATAGTTTTAATTATGAAATTCTTGAAGTATCAATTGATGAACTGTTTTTTCATTGGATGAATCACGTTTCAATTCTTAGAAATATTTCGACTTTAAAGGAAAAGGTGCAATAAATAATATTAATAATGAAAAATATTTATATATAATTTTCCCAAAAAAGTTGATTTCTTCAGAAAATGAAGAAAGAAAAATTAATGTAAAAATCCTGTTAAGAAATTGTATTTAAATCTATTGTTTTAACATCATTACTTTTAAGTGATTAAATTTTATTTAAATAATTTCAATCAATCAGATTTTCATTACGAAAGATGTATAGATAAGAAATAAATTTTCTGTTCGCTCTCTCCGCTGAATGTTCGAAAATAGAAAAGAAACTCGTAATCGAATAATGAATATAGATTTATAAATATCTATAGACAAAAGTCGCACATACGATACTAAGTAAAATTATACACGGAAATTTTCTCGATGGATATACAATTTATTCAAAATGTAATTATTAAGCAATTACCAAAAAATTTGTAAAACTCGTATGAATAAGAAAAATTAGTAGATCATTAAGTAAGATATCTTTGATGTTTTCTCATCAGTATATTGATCTTTCAGGCTAAGTAGAACATATTCCTATAAGTAAGACTTTAGTATTCTTCACTATTTTCTTTATATCCGAGCATAACAAAAGTGCTACAAATAATATAATTGTATTTTTCACGTAAAATTCTATTGTTTTCTATAAATATTGAAAGGAAGAGTTACGATAAGGAAGTCTTAAAAATAATATTAAATTTTATAAATTCACATCAACGCAGGTGTTAAGAAGAACGCTTAGATCTTTTACAAAAAAAAAAATTAAAAAGATGAATAATGATATGTTGTTTTTTTAACCGGTGAATAGATATTTTTTATGTTGATTCGATATATTTCATGCAATATAAATAGAAAAGAAGAAAAACAACTATAATGAATAGCAGTATCAGTTTAATCGACGAAATACGTCTTTTGAGATGAGCAACAGAATCATCAGTTTCTAAAATATATTTTGACAATAGGGAACTATATTGTATCTTTTTTTATCAAAAGGCTGTTTGTCTCACACCAAATCTTGTTTTTGTTTTTACAAATTTACTAGACTCCAATATTTCAATTCAATTCATGTGAAGAAATATTCGCAGCACAAAAAATGACAAAAACTATGAGAAAATTCTTAATTTTATATCTGAAAAATAATCAGTAACTTGCTGCTTTTCTACAAGTTTATAACTGTTCGTATAACATATAGCATACTCTGAACCAAAATGTTTTTAGGCTTTTAGAATATCTCCTGAATTCTGAGAGACTTCATTTTTAAGTTCATTCAATAGGAAACTTTGTCTTCTACTAGATTACTGCCTCTGGTTTGTGAATGTGTGACACCCTGAATGCATAGGCATAAAACATGAAGATGAGATGCATATTTTCGTCTTTTACTCAAAAACAAGAACTAATGAGAAATTGAACTTGTAGGAACTCGTTTATGTGTTGAGTATTGATTTTTTCTATTCGATTGTTGTTGAACAGTTATCAAATGATATTCTCTTGTTCAGCATGTAAGCCTCGGAACTGCAAGTAACTTCAAATACAACACCTAACGTTGCAATTCGAACAAGTTCGGAAAAAGCAGCCATATTGCAGGGAAGCGCTTTATTAGAGTCTATGAAATTAAGTTAAAAAGATAATGTATTTTGTACCCTTTGAGAAATTTACATGATTATTTTGATTAGATTATTTCATTTTTCTCTAAATAAGATCTAATAAAATTTTATCACAAAAAAAAGATGTTAACTGGATGTGGGTATCTACATTCGCATCACTCACATCCAATTCCAAGCGAACCTCCTTGATCTTCGATGTTTTATTGGTTTTGTTTTTCAAATTTTTACTCATTTTTTTTCCTTGGTTTGTATTGCGAAAGGCAAAAAGAATTGAAGGACGTCTGAAATGTATTCAAAAAAGAAAAAGAATCTGTGACGTGGAAGCAGTAGTGTACATTCGAAAATCAAGCATGAATAACGAGTGAGAAAAAAAAGACTTATATTTACTTTAGTATGCTACATTTTTCATTGCGCACGTCTCACTGTAATTATTTCAGTACTTTATGAAAGAACAAACTGCACAACCATGTGCAACTTGATCACTTATGATTCATAAAAACATCGACATAAGAAAAAATAAATTTCAAAAGACATTTATCTTAACGAACTATACAATTCGAAAGCAAACGACACTAATGGCTAATAAAATTCCTTCATCTCTTCTGGCGCTACCAATTGAACTTGTTTATCGAATTTTAGACCAGCTTGATGACTTCACACTTTTATGTTCAATCCGTAATGTGTGTGCAAGACTGAATGAAATTACTGACACATATCGTCGATATCAGGTATATTTAAGTTTTATAGTAGTGTTAATTTTTTCTCATTTCAAGCTGTAGACGGATGTAGGTATGAGTAAGGAAATGAACTACGCACATACCCATCTTTCGGGAGGCTTGAATTCGATATTACACTATTGAAAGTTCAATCGATTCATAAGACAACGATTCATTTTAATCAGAATTTGATTAAAACTAAACAAAATCTGACAAATTAAATAAGATCGCAAAGAAAAGAAATTAATTTTCCGAAAGATTTCAGTCATGTGATTAGTTTTAATATAACTTTTCTGCAGATGAAAACAGGAGTACAATTCTGATAAAATTAGTCTTATTTCTCTACTAAACTATATGGCTAGTTTCGATGAATACGGATTTATTGTCATATGCAACATATATTGAATATAAGAATTACGCACATAAAAATAAGAGAATTCAACTAATTATCTATGTCTGTCGATCATATATACATGTGATTGGAAGTATGTTCTGAGTAGTCAAGCAAAACAAAAAAAGGAAACATCTATTTAGCACATAGGTATGCTATAAATGAATAAAAGAAACTTAAAATCCTTCACTGAGAATATTTCAAATATTACTTTCGGAAAACAATTTCACATATGTAGAGTCGTAAACCTAGTTTTCAAACACTTTCTTCTTTGTGAATGTTTATCTTTTTCTCACGGCAAAATACGACCAAATAATCGCACGGAAAAATCGAAATTTCTTTCCAGTCTTGCTCTTATTTTAAATGGAAACGCCACGTATACAGCTGTTTATGTTCATCAAGCTGATAAAATTGTATTTATTGCTCGAAATGAACCAATCACAACAACTGATCAACGATATTTCGATCGATTTTTCCGTCAGATTCGAATTTATGCCAATTTATGTTTTAATGAAGACAAAAAGACACTAACAAAAGACGCTCGAAATCAATTGGATTCTCTTATATTCGAATATAATTCGAAGAAAATCATCAAGCGTTTCGTCGGTCCAAAAACTACGATCATTGATGAATTAAGAAAAATGGTTCAATGGAATACAAATGAAAAAAGTGCTTTTATTGAAGAACTTCGATCCAATCCAGATTTATACAGACTTCGTCCATTAATGACTGAAAAAATCTATTTAATATCAAAAAATTCCACCGAAAAAGATTATGTTCAATTTCTATTCGACACACTTGAACAATTCTTAGTTGCTCGTGATCAATTAATTGAAAATCAACTCAATCCAACTGATGAGAACTTGAAATTAGCAACAGGCCTTGTCTGGATACTTTATGATTCACGCTTGTTTAAATATATACCTGATCATTCGAATGGAACAGCTGATAATGGTCTTTATTATTTCGAAAAGACATAGGCTCATAGACGAGCAATAAATCTTCTTTTAAAATGTTTGTTTTAGGGAAAAGATCACGTTGGTGATATATATAAAAATATTTCATGGAAACTCATTTCATCAATTGAAGAAACCCGACCATTACTTATTACTCCAAAACAAGCATTTGAAAAGATCTTCACAAATCTATATCATTCATCAAATCAATGTATTCGTGATGTTCTTGAAAATATTACATGTGAAACATTTTATAATCGGCATTTACAACAAATGAAAACATTTGACGAAAAACCTATCTATGTTGGTCATTTACATACCGAAATCTTAGTGATCGATTATTTATTAAAAAACAAGATCGTCGAGACAAATAATTCCAATGAATTTGAAATAGGTATTTCAAAAATGCCTTGTTTACTATGTTCATATTATATTGATGCATTAAATAAAAAACATGGTCGTTGCTTTTATGAATGTGATTCAACCCATGGAAAAATTTATTTAAAGTGGATATACAGACATGATGAAGATTCGTCAATCTTAAATTCAATTAATGAAAAATTAATTGAGAAAATTCAACACTTAATTGAAAAATTATGCCTGGAAAGTGATCGTGCTGGTCCGAAAAAAAGTGGTGACAGTGATATTATGTTCACTTCAATTGAAGGCGATGAATTTGACAAAGAAATATGTGGTGAAGTTCGTCCTTAACGTCATTACGGTATATTTTCATAGATTTCTATCAAATTGAATTTTTTTTTGGTTTTTTAGGATATTGTCATTGCACATTGTCATTGGTTTTGGACAATTTCTAGTCTTATTAACCACTTTTTTTTTGTTAGGTTCTTCATTATGTTCATTTGTTATTTCCATTTTTTTTTCATTGATAAACTAATTGAAAGAAAATCTATTCTTGAAGTAATCTATAATATTTTCAAAGTGATAACTTAGATAATGTAAAAACAATAAGTTTTGAAACAATTGATTATTAGGCCAACATTGAGAAATCAATGTTGCATTGATTATATGACGTCGATGAGATTGTTTAATGCCTAAACATCTATTAGAATTATGTTCATATCATTCATGATAGACAGAATTTGCAAAACGAATGTTTTCAACGTTATTTTCTAACAAATTATATTTAAACGAGTGATAAACAACAATCATTATTTATAAATATTGTTGATTTATCTAAACAAACATAATTAAGAATAAATTGATCGAATTAAACAACTATATTTTATAATCGTTAATTAGCTATTCAATTAAATAAAAATAAAAATTGTCAATAAATTGAATGTTTATTATTATTTCTATGTCATTGATCAGAATAAAATTAATTTCCTTATTCATATAACAAAAAGAAATTTTTCACAATTAATTAATAAACATTGGCAATATTGACATAGATCATCAATTATACAAACTCCACCTAACAAATTCAATTTATTATTATTGTTATTATTCATTCGTTTTACAACTCTAAATATATATTATTGAAATTTTAATTTATAATTAAAATTTATCAAATAAATTATTTATATTAATATAGAAATCGTTCATCTAAACCATTTTTATTATTAAATAAATATGAATAAACGATTATTTTATTTTATCTATTTTAAATACTCAACACATATGTTTTAAATATGAATTTAAGTATTTTGTTAATTGATTTTATTGATTATGATATTTATTTACCAAATCAAATCAATATAAATAATGATGAATATAAAAATAAAACATTTTCCACCATTTTAAAAATCAAAAAAAAAAAAACAAAATCTATTATTAATAATAGAGAAAAAATGTTTTGTATAATTTCAAAATAAAAAAAAGATCTGAATAATATATATTATATCAACAATAGAAGATTTTCTTATAGTTTTAACTCAATCATCATTATATAAATAACACACAACAAAGATCAATTAGAAATAATAAAAAATAATCATCTTATATTATTTTCAATTGATAATCATCTTTATCGAAATATAATATTTATATTTTATTTATTTTTAATAAATCAATCATTTAACAATATAAACATTATTAAATATAAATTTATTTCAACTAAACCAATATACAATTTATTATCACTTTAAAATAAATCAATATGAAATAAAAAGATATTTTTCAAATAGAATAACAACAACAAGAATTGATTTTATGGTATGTTATTTTATTGAAGAGAATCATTTTATAATATATGATTTTTTTTATAACAATAGAATATTTATTATCATGATAGTTAATTAATTATTCAATAAATATATTTAATCATAAACAAATAAATATACAAACATAAACCATTGAATAATAATAAACCAGCAATAAATATCAATTTAAAAACATTATTTATCATCTTAATTGATAGATTAGATAAATTATCAAAATTTTTATTATAATCATCATTAGTTACAATACTTTTATGCCATCATTTTTTTTTCTTTATTATATTAGAGAAGTAGAAATATTGATTCTGCTAAGTGAATGAATAAATTATCGTTTAATGGTCATATTTATAGTAGTTTATTTTATTTAAATATGCTTTTAATTTATTAAAACAATACAATATATTATTGATCAAACTACAGTTTACACTATTATTAATTATTTTAAACGATTATTTATCTATAATGACAAAAATAGAAATATTATGGAATATTTTAAGTTAAATAGACGAGTAACAACATCATCTAGGTTAGTTTTATTTCAATTAATAATTTGTTTAATTCATAGAAGCGAGAGAGATTATTTAAAAAAGAACGAAATAAAGTCTCATTCATCTACTAAATCAACAATACGGATAGATTTCCAGAATAAAATTTTCTCTATAAGGTCAACAAATTCAATTCATGATGACACTATTATTAATATGACTAAAACATAAATTATTAAGATCTTAACTAGACCAATTTGACGAAGACTATCGATAATAGACAGAATTAGACCAATTTCATTGAGACTGGACTAACGCCCCGATTAGAGTATTTTATCACTACGATTCGAACAAAATAACCTTACTCTCACATATGTGTCTATCTATCGAACCAAATAGAACAAACTTATAAATTCTATGTGAGGTCCTCACCCTGACGAGACTCCTGATCGTTTACCAAAAAGACTTTAAAAAACTATTGAGAGAAATCTTATTGTCAAAGAGCAGGTAACTAACACCGACGAGCGAGCATTAAATATTCTTCTCTATTATTAATAAAAGTTCTTTAGAGGATCCCTCATTCCTTCTCGACCCAAAATATCAATTTTTTTTCTGCTTCGTATGTGCTTTGAAATGCCCTCTCTCCACTGGTGACATATTGAGAACTGAAACATAGTCAGAAATCAAAAATAGGATGGAAAATATAATATAATTACCGTTTGGGGTACCGCACGATTTTTTCTTTCTTTCTTCATTTTATAAAAATCTGGTTTTTCATCAGAAATCTAGAGAACCGCCTGCAGTTCTCAGGCACAGTACATTTGATCGGACTGAGACTTTTACAAATACTAGAGACAGTTTTGTCTGGTTACTTTTGTTTTTTTTTTCACTGATCTTTTGTGGGTCGCATAAGAGAAGGAGCATCCAAAAAAAAACAATAAACGTTTTTCAAGGTGCACTTCGCATTTGACCTTTTTTTTCTTCGAACAGAACGAGATAGAAACGAAACCAAAAAAAAAATAGTCACTCGAAACAGTGTCTACTATCTTTAAAAAGAACATTCACCTCTATAGGACGTACACCAACTGAGAAACGGAGACGATTTATAGAATAGTTTTTAGTCATTTAAGCACCAATATCAGCTCGAAAACGAAGGATTGAGGAGTTTTTAGTATATGACAGCTTTTACTTTACATATTGATAAACTGAGAAAAGAAGGGTTTCGCCTTAATCTGTAATGAAGATCTATGTTTTATAATTGAATATTCACTAACATTTGAATATTTTATTCGTAGATAAATCAAATCAATCTCAATATAGTTGATCATAATCTAATGTAAATAATCTTTATAGTTAATACTCTATTATCTATAATTGATTCTCTCATTAGTTATGGTTTTTATGGTCTATTAAATTCTCATTTTAAATATAAAGCTTATCTTTTCAAAAAAAAAGAATTTTTCACAACATCATCACAATATGTTTTAAACTTTCTCGTTATATAATTGATTTTGTTTGCTCATTTTTTTATTGATATTAACCAATATAATTTACTCAAGACCGATATTAATCCAGTAATATATTTTATTAATTATTATCGAAATGATCATCTTCAACAAATTTATTAAATCATTCATCATCTAGAAATAAATGGCAAATAATCAATACTATTAACAAACTTTCACTAGAAAATAATCAATCATCATCATCATTACCTCGTCAATCTTATTTAGATGATAGATATCTACGACAAATCATTTTATTAATAAAAAAGGGTGTGGGGTGTGGGTGTGGGTGCGGGTTAGAGCCCCTTGGGTCCAAGATTTTTGGACCGGGAATCCGATCCTGACGCGATTATTTAAAATTTTTCTACCCGGATCCGGACCCGTTTACAATTTGTTGGACTCAAACCTGGAACCGGACCCGCTTGTTTGAAAAATGTTAAACCCGGACCCGACCCGGACCTGGTCGCTTAAATTTTTTGGATCCAAGCACAATGATAAATCAGGTTCAATAATATATTCAAGAAGTGTTTTGTTGTTTTTCATCTATTTTATAAACACCTTGAATTTCCTTTTCTTCATAAAGGAAACAAGATTTTGAAAAAATTCACAATACATTGTATGCATGAAAGTTTTCTTCAGACCTAGACCCAACTCGGACCCTGTTACAGCAAAACTTCCAGACCCGGAACCCGACCCGTGCCCGGCGAAAACGAAATTTTTAGATCAGGATCCGGACCCGAGCGGGTCCGGGTCCTACCCGACGGGCTCTTGTGCAGATGCGGGTTGTGGGTGGATGTGGTTGAATATGAATGGACGTGGGGTGGGCGTGGTTGTGAGTGGGAGTCCGAATGTGTAGCTCTTTTGCACTCACACACCCACGGCCTAATATCATGAAGAGTCTTAGTTGGCTTAATTAAGGAAATAACAAGTTCTTTTGATGACAGAACACACTCAATTCGATGTGAGTCAGCTGAGAATGTGATGAGACATACAATTGCAATTGTTTTTATTTTGTCACGTAGAATTTCAATTTGATCGAAATGAGAAGTAGCTACCAGTCTGAATAGTTTCTGAAGCAAGCTTAATACAGTTGTCGCCAACTTGACGACACTGCAGAACTAAATCAACCATTCGATTTTTTCGTGTCGAATTACAAATCGCTAATATCCTCATGATAATTATAGTAATGAAGATTGAAACCGATTGATTTTGCCAATTGAATTCATAATCTTTTGAACGACGTCTCAATCGCACAATCAACTCATCAATAAAATGATCTTCTAATAATTGTTCATGGGATTTTGGACACCAAGAACAAATGAATTTATTGCTATTTGCTGTCACTGATCCGTATTAGCAGGGTGTGAGATAGTGAGTGCAACAGACCTACTCATTCGGACCCACACCCACACCCACACCCCAAATGATTCAGGTGCAACAAGTCCTCCAACTGCACCACCGGCTGTAATCGTACCGACTGGTAGCGCATATTTGAAACAAAAATTTGCTTCATCCAATCGTTCCTCGACAGTGACTTTTTTTGATTGAACTGAATTAGTCATATTATGTATACGGTCGTCTAGTTTCTGGCTTTCAGCTATTGCTGATTTAGCTAAGCTGAGTAAGCCTTGTATTCCAGTTGACATTCGATTCAAAGCAAGTTGAATATCTCTTTTATCTACATCATTAAGTGCTTTACTTGGATCTGTACTCATAACATCTTGAACAATTCTCATTTGTGATTTAGCAGCTGTAAGTAGAGGAAGCATCATATTGACATTATGTTTTGCTTGTATTACCATTCGAACAAAACATTGAATGAGATCACGAAGTTCATTTGCCATGTCGCTGTATTCTTGAACTTCTTTCATCATATTTTCAAGTAATTGTTTAATACTTTCTACTAATTCTGGGATTTTGTGTAGTTTTTGAGCAAATGGTAATGAAGAGAAGTTGGTTGCAATGGATAAAAATTGTCGAAAACGTTGAGTTTGTTCATCTCCAGTAGAAAAATCAGTTCTTCCAGCTGCAACTTGAAATGATGCTTCAGCTATTTCATCCGGTTTAAATGTATCCCAGCTATCATTTCGCAAAAATTCTTGACTAACACCTTCAATATATGCCTTAACACCATCGCGCTTCATTAGTTATTGTTCTATGATTGCTTGGGCTAACGCATCATTGCTACCATCCATTGTATGTTTTTGTTTCGTATCAGGTTAAAAAAAGAGTCTTATTTGTAATTAAAATGTTTTAATTGATTAGTTAACCTATAAACAGAAATTACAACTAATCTTGAAGGAAATAAACTTGCCTTAACTTGGTGAAAATATTGAAATACTGTATTCCTTCCATACCTTTTAATATTTAAGAGAAAAAAAAACTTGCTGGGAACAAATGTTGGAAAGATTGATCTTGTGTCCTTTTTCACCTGTCATTTTGATGATGGCAACAAAAAAAAATACCAAAATTAAACTGCAACTGAAACATAGTAGGAGAAGAATGTATTTTTCTCTTTTGCGGTCCTGTCACGATGAGACTCACAAGCAATTGTCCTTTCTACTGGAGAATACCCACTCGGAATCGTGATTGCATGACATAGTGTGGGTGTGGGTGTCGGAGTCTTCATTTTACTCACACCCACACTCACACCCACACTCACACCCACACTCACACCCACACTCACACCCACACCGACCCCACATCCACACCCACCGACACTCACACCCACCCCACACCCACCCAGCTTCTGGCAATCTCTCTCACGAAATAGAGTTTATTTTTTCGACTGCTATAGGCAGTGATGAAAAATTGGTGATTCAGATCGTATGATAAAAGAGTTCATTTCGGCCATTATGAAGCATATAGAGAATTTTTTTTTCTTTGTAAAATAATAGTGATCTATCCTTACATTATAAAATCCGGATTAGACAAATAAAAAGGTAACCTGTCTAATTGTAAGAAATTTTTTCTAAGTTCAAAAAAGTTGCGGAAGAGTTTTCTGACTGCTTCTGTTCTACGATTTTTGTGACCTTCATAAAACTTTTCCAATCACATTTTTTTAATATATTTTTGCACTAGACAATTTGCTCTTTCTAACAAAACAAAATCAAGTCTCTGCGACATTGCATCGCAGAGTTATATCAAAAACAAAATTAATACAAAACTTTTGCCCCACCGATAAATCTGATCGTAATTCACTAGGTGGTCTGAGTCTATTTCGTGTTAGAATACTGCTTATGTCTGTATAATGCAGGATAGCTCCTAAAAGTCAACATCCCATGTATAGTATTATTCATTTTGAACTATCATCATAAATTAGAAAACTTTATCTTCTTTTTTTCCTAAACTTACAGAAGTATGCCTATCTATACATGACTTATACTTATAACCACGAAAAACTTTATCTTTTCTTTTTTCCTAAACTAATAGAAAGGGATACAGTTTTTTTAATTTATTTTCGAATTGATGCTGGACATTAAATTTCTCATTTATATTCGAATTCGAATTAGACAACTCATGCTCGCACCCTCAATTCAATATGGAATTATTTATTCATCCCGAAAGAAAAAAATAGACAAACAATTACAACTTTTTCTTGACAATTTCAATACTTTCACGTATTTTCTGATGATGAGGGTGGTTAAGAGGAAGAGAACGTTTCCATATGTCCTGTGCTCGTTGAAATAGATTAAGCGCTATCGAATAGTCTTTCATATTGTGATACACCTCGCCGATATTGGTGTAAGAAGTAGCCAAAGAAGGATGATTTTCAGAAAGAGTTTTCTCTCGAATATGAAGTGCTTTTTCAAGGTTAGATAGTGCTTTCGAGTACTCTCCAATGTTGTTATACACCATGCCGATATTGTTGTAAGAAATAGCCAAATGCGGATGATTTTCGGGAAGAGTTTTCTCAAAGATTTCAGTTGCTTTTTCGTAGTATGACAGTGCTTTCGAGTACTCTCCAATGTTGTTATACGCCATGCCGATATTGTTGTAAGAAGTAGCCAAATGCGGATGATTTTCAGAAAGAGTTTTCAGGCAACTTCTAAGTGATTTTTCGTAGTAGAAGAGTGCTTTCGAGTACTCTCCCATATTGTCATACACTGAGCCGATATTGTTGCAAGATGCAGCCAAATGCAGATGATTTTCAGGAAGAGTTTTCTCATAGATTTCAAATGCTTTTTCGAGGTTAGATAGTGCTTTCGAGTACTCTCCCATGTTCTTATACACCTCACTGATATCGTTGTAAGATATAGCCAAAGAAGGATGATTTTCAGGAAGAGCTTTCTCTCCAATATTAAGTGATTTTTCGTAATAGGAGAGTGCTTTCGAGTACTCTCCCATGTGGTCATACATCGAGCCGATATTTCTGTAAAAAGTAGCCAAATGCGGATGATTTTCAGGAAGAGTTTTCTCAAAGATCTCAGTTGCTTTTTCGTAGTAGGACAGTGCTTTCGAGTACTCTGTCATGTGGTTATACACCGACCCGATATTGTTGTAAGAAGTAGCCAAATTCTGATGATTTTCAGGAAGAATTTTCTCATAGATTTCAATTGCTTTTTCGTAGTAGGACAGTGCTTTCGAGTACTCTGTCATGTGGTCATACACCGACCCGATATTGTTGTAAGAAGCAGCCAAATTCGGATGATTTTCAGGAAGAGTTTTCTCATAGATTTCAATTGCTTTTTCGTAATAGCGAACTGCTTCTTCATAATCACCTTGATTATTCTTGATGACCCCTAATTGATGATTATAAGCGCCTTGATCACCCTGATTCGAGGTCTTGTCCAGTAGAGTAAGATAAAGTTCTTCGGCTTTGTCCTGTTGTCCCACGTCCATCAGTAGATATCCCACCCGGTGCCATCCCGTACCATAGAGTTGACTGTCCTGCGTCAAGTGATGAGTAAGAACATCCAGTTGTTTATCATTATCAGCTGTAAGTGTTAGTTGTGCTTCGAAGAGACGTCCATTCTCACCCATACATTCGATCTGCCCGATTCGAAATACGGTGTGCATCGAGAAAAGTATTTCAGACTCTTGGTAGAAGCTGACATCTGTGATATCGGCAAACGGTGTCGAAGCCAAGGTAGGATCAATGGTCACAACGAAAAGAATACCGACCTTGTCATCGTTCGCTAAATAACCTTGGGCGAAGACAAGGGAAACATCCTTGTCCTTACTGGTTGATAAAAAGTTGTTAAATGAAATTAGTCCACCTTGGGTCTTCTTCAGTTTTGTGAAGTCACTCTTAGAAAGGGACTGTCCTCGATAAACAATAAAAGGTTGTCCATTATATTGAGTTATCTGCTCCTTGTGCATTTGTTCAATTTGTTTATGGACATCACACATAAAGAAACCCATATTGACAATTAAGTCAGCTTTTAATAGTCGAAGGGATTCATTCAATAATTCGTAAAGAAAACAGCCTCTTGTGTACCACCAGATTGCTTTGTCACGACGATAATCCTGATCAAATTCATTAAGCGTTTGTAAGGCACCGATATTTGTATTTTTGCAGTATGTGACGAAGTATTGGCGTTCTTCCTCGTTATAATTCATATCCAGCAAGGCACTTTTGAATAGTTGAGTATACATAAAGGACGGCTCCAATCGATTCAAATCCAGGATGGAACCGTCATCAGCTGTCTCTGCAAAACTCACCGCAATGGAATCCTGGTTTGCCTGTTTGATGGCTACTTTCAGAGCCTCGCAGATGGGCTTGATATGGGTGTACACACCTTTGATTTTTGGCCAATCCGTCACCAATTGCTCATGTCGAGCTCGATCATCACACAATATATAAATAACATCCACTCCTGTCATTGAGTGGATTTCCGAAACCAATTGCTGGCCCAAAGAACCGGATATAATAATGAAGATGTTTTCTTTTTGAAGGTCTTCAAGGAACTGCATACAACCTTGTGGGTCGCTGTACACCTGGACGTTGTCGACGACGCTGCGAAGTTGTTGCAGGGTATTTTGATAATCTTGTTTGTTTGGATCATAGTTCGCATCCACCCAGACAAGCATTAAGCTCTGGACAATACGAGCCCGAACAGGATTTGCATTTGATTGGACCATTGTTGTTGCCTGGCGGGTGATGGGCTTCGGTCTCGAGTTTGTTTGTCTCATGATGTATTGAATTATGTCAATGTGAAACAATGGTTTGCTAGATGTTGTTTAACGAGAGAAAAAGTTTGTTATCACCCCTTGGAGGGTGTGGGTATCGGTGTGGGTGTGGGTGTGGGTGTGCGTCAGCTGGCGAATCTTGCTGTGGGTGCTGAATGCACCCGCGCGTATGGCTGTCGCAGTGACTGTGCCTTTCGGTGTCGGTCTCGATGGGGATGTGTCCGCCTGAGGGCGTACCTGGCGGCGTTTTTTTCGCTATCTTTTTTGCTGCTAGAGGTCATGTTGGCCTCTAGATTTCACGGGACGGTCACAGCAAGATGCTTCCGGATAATACCACAACCGCATATATATTCAGCAATAGAAACGCACACCCACACGCAGGAACCACCAGATTACATGGTCCGGCTGATTTTCCGGGAAATTCCGTTTCCTTCGATTCTCGCTATTCCTGTCCCAAATTAGTTGTACGTCCAGGAGTAGGAAATTAGGAGAACAACTTCATCAATTCATTCCGAAATCCCATCGGTTTCCGGGAATTCCACGGAATTCTGTGCAATTCCGTGCAATGACCGACCGAATCAATTCCCGGAATTCCGTTCGAGAATTGCATGCTACGTGCATCACCAAGCCATTACAATTACAAGATGATCAGTGAATACCGGAATTGGACAGAATTGTTGGAATTCCATGCAATTCCCGGTTAAAGTAATTCCCCGAAATTCAGTTCTGGAATTGCATGCTATGTCGATGGCCAAGCCATTACAGGTGCAAGATGATCAGTGAATTCCGGAATCGGACGGAATTGCGGGAATTCCATGGAATTCCGTGCAATTCCGTTCGGGAATTGCATGCTATGAGAATCACCAGACCATTTCAATTGCATGATGATTACTGAATTCAGGAATCGATGGAGTTCCCGGAATGCCTTGTAATTGGTAGGAACTGGTTCCTGGCATTCCGGGAATTAGTGGGAATTGATTCCTTGTGCGGATCTGGTTCTGCAATGCTCAACATCGCGGAATAGGATGTATTGTCCTCGTTAGATAGAACTCGTCGAGTTCTAGTTGGGACCAAACCGTTTAGAGTTGAAATCAGCAGCTGAGCGAATCCTTTCAAGAAAAACTCGAATCCTGACCTAATATGTTCTACGTAAAATTATTTTGAAATCGATATCATTTCTGACAATCCCTAAGATAAAACGTTTCTAAAAGTTTTACGGATGGTTACATCGGGCACAATGGTAACAATTATAGGACTGTTTAGAAAACTACCATATGACCTATAACAGGTTTGGTAAATATCTCCTAGCTTTCAGTGATTCGAAGTAACTAACTAAAGAGTTGTGGTTATGGAATCTCCAGGGGATAGAAAGACGATAGAAGAGTGATTCTACTTGACGAATGCTTCTCATTTAAACTAAGGAGTTTGTGCGATTTACTGATTAAGAGTAAAAGACTTGCATAAAAGCCAGTGTTTGCAGAATAAAGCGTTGCAATAGATACTTTGATTGACAAGAGATCTCAATACAAAAAGGTTTTTTGATTTTTATGAAGAGAACGCTATTTATACACTATATTTATGCTTTGATCATGCCTTTTCTCAAACGCTTTCTGTTTGAAAAAAGTGTACTTTGAAAATGCTTCATTATGCTTTCTTTGCCCCGAACAAGTCTTTTTTGTAAGCGGAACTAGTTGAATGGATTCATCGGTTTAACTGAATAAAATCTAATGTGAGTAATACGTGCTAAAAGGTTTGTACTTTTCTTCTGATTCTCGCATCTACAACAAACAGAGTTGCGTAGATACACTGACGAATCTTAACGGACTCTCCATGTAACACTTTTTAATCCTTTTTTCTGGTCAGTACAAAGCGGTCTCACTCTGAACTTTGTCGTGATATGTTAGGTTCCATAAATTGTTATCATTCTATAATACTGAATTTCGTATGCAAGAAGGCCATCTGAACACTCTCTGATATCTGTTCTTTAGACGGAAGCTCTCCTCCAAAAAATGAAAACAGATTTTCGATAAACACGGATTACTTGGTACACATAGGGCCATAGTTCAACCTTATCGCAAATCAGCAAAATTTATGCTAGACTAAACTTGTTTGACATTGATGAAGCTTCTGTTCCATAGATAAGTCTTCCTGTGATCTCTCACCTTCATCCTGCAGACACCTTGTTTCGTGTAAAAAAGTTACGAATAAGGCACTTACACGCTAAAAGATGCTTTTCTGACGTTTTAGGAAATGAGACTAAGGATGTAGCAAATCTGATGCCTTGGGATTCATTATGGGAGGATTGAATTCGATATTGGGAATCCGCATTTGCCGTTTTACTACTACTGATGATCCGAAGGCGAGCAATAACAAAACTATTCTTTATTCAACCTTAGTATACATGCACAGATATCTCAACATTAACATAATACAACTGGAAAGAATTCTCTTTTATCTTATTATAACAGATGTGTGACTGATCGGTACTTGGTAGGAAAAAATCGCATAAACTTTCTTATAAAACTTGAAGCATCCTGTATTGCGTTTCATATATGGATATAAATTCCCTAGGCACATTATTTCGCTTTATGAACCCTGCCGGCTCCAAATCTGTCAAAACCCATGAATTAAGTAAAATCAATGTCCTTGAGTTTATCAAATGGCTAACCAGACTCCTCTTACGAATAATATGTATTCAAACATTCAATTGTACATACCTTGAGTTTCGTGAAATTTAATTCCCTTCTAGATGAGTAACAAATGATTGGAGTCCGCTGCGTTGATGAATACTTTCGAAAAACGAAAATCTAAAAAACGAAAGCAAGCCAAATAGGTTTTGCCCTTATATGTTTACAGCATTTCAAGAGTGTTAATTTTAGTTGTGTAATACTTGTAATAATTAAAGAACTTCTATTTTCATCATAATGCCACAGCACTGAAACACATTTACTTAGGTTTTATTATTCATAATGCTTGATTGAGAGTGACACATTTAAAAAAAACAGACGCTAAATCAGCGGGAAGCTATCAGGCTTCTTGCAGCAGCAATTATCGATTTTTTTTCTTTCACCAACTGCATTACTATCAATATTTACTGGGAAGAAACAACAAGAAAAGTTCCCATGAATCTGTACTGGATTCTTTGTGCTCACAGTATTGCACTAACAGTTATCGAGTGGCCCATAAAGAATGAGGGTTATAGTATTTTATGGATATCTCGGAAACTATCCATCAACTATCAATATCTGTTTTTACTTGAAAGAGAATTTTCTTACCTACAAATTCACAAGAACACATATTATGCTATCATACAATTTTCTCATTACAAAAATATAAAGAGAAAAGACCTTCAAAATCTAGTACATTCAAAATACAAAGATGGACAATCTTGTATAAAGATTCTCATAAGGATCTTCATGGCTCAGTAGATTTATCAACTATGGAAAGGTGATGCAAAATAATTCGAGACACCGCCCGAATTTCGTTATTGAAATCAATGGGTCGTTCAAGAACAGTCAGGACTGAAGCAAAGATACGGAAGATGAAATACTGACATGATCAATTACGAATTTTCTCGTGCTGAAAAATCGCACGTGATTTGAGAATACCTTGTACAAGCGCTCAGAGAATTCTCAAAGATAATCTAAAACTGAAATCCTACAGGAAAAAAGTCTAGTAAAAAATCTTTGAAGACAAAAAGGCAAAAAGATTTAAATGTGCAAATTGTCTGCGAACGATCTTTTGTAAAGAGGACACTGAGATTTTTGTTTCCTGAAGAAAAACTGTTCCACATCGATGGAATTTAGAACTCCAAAAACGAGAGCATCTCGGCACCAAGTCGTGCCGACGCTAACACGAAAGGTGGCATCAAGGAAGCACAGAAATTTCTTTCAAAAGTTATGGTCTCACTGGGAGCATGCTCCAGATGAGTGCCACCTTTGGGTGTGGGTGTGGGTGCAGGTATGAATGGAGGAGATATCTGAACTCACACCCTCACACCCACCCACCCATACTGACACCCGACACTCCACACTCACACCATTTCTTGTCTGCTGTCACAGCATAAACTCAAAGAAAAGAAAAAAACCAACGATTTTATCTCAACGAAAACAAGTAATACCGCGTATTGTGTTTCTCCTCAAATATATGCACATCATACTCAGCTGAATACGTTACCATCAACCTTGCTGTTTCGAACACCGTTTTGCAGGACGATAAATTTTTCCATTTTCTTAAGTCATCTTTAAAGGAGCGAGAAATTTTTTTGTCATATGATTGTATAGATAAAGATCCGTTAAATCAAAGTCTACACGTGTGATTTGAAAAGAAGATATTCACAGCGTTCTCTAATTTGTGAAACAGTACCAAAGAAATAAACCACAGTCTCTATTAGTATTGATTTCAAACGAATTACAGGAAGTAGAACCAATTGTAATTACATAGATAAAATGTTGAAAGCTAGATATCAATTCGGATATAAATTAAAATAAATATTCGAACTTAACAGGGTGTGTGTATGGATGGTGGTTTCTATCTTTATCTGAGATAGCTCAGTTTTGGATTTGATTCCGCTCATTGTTGAGCAACAAGATAAAACATATTTTTTTGGGATGGCGTGTTGGCGTTTGCTTGAGATGTGGGCGCGGCTGCAGCTGAATAGTATACCAACCTGCTCACATCAACACTTATACCCACACCTATGTGGTTAATTTGCTACTCCCAACTGTCTTACATCAATTTGAAGGTCTCATGTAGGTTTGACTACGGTTAAAAATAAAAAGCGAATATGGCTTTATCCAGGAAGTAATATCCACACAAAACGTCTAATCTGGAAACTTTGATAATGCTTACAGTGTGTTTGTTCCACATATCGTGTATGAATTAACTCAAGAAGATTATTTGCTTCGTACTATTTTACATCATTTTGTAAGTCTCATTGAGAACAAAATATAGTCAAAATGTCACGAATAGATATATTCTTAGTCTCCAGTTATTTACGAATTACTACGCTAAGCAGATTCTCATCTTGAACCATGTGGTTAATAGAGGGCCTATCTCTCGTGTGTCGGTTAAGATTCTGAGCTGATACTTTCACAAATTCTCAACAAAGCAACTAGGTTTCAATTGCAATAGCTATCGATTAGAATTCAACGTACTCACAATTATCATAAGATCTTTATATAGATTCATTGTAAAAAAATGATTTAACATGGCGTAACATATTGCATGTTATAATAACAAAGATATAATCATAATATAAGCAAAAGTGTGCTAGAATATGCTGCATGGTGAGCCTTACCATTTTATTTACATACTCAAAGTAAAAAGTCTGTAGGTCAATATTTGGTCTTATACACATTGGTCCTTAATTCGAAGTGTCCTATAATTTTGGGACACACTATTAGTACGTGTAGGCAATATCTACTCAAGTGCATATTTACGAAGTTTTTTAGAAGTACAGCAGACTAAATGAAAAACTGAAATTAATCTGATTCATTTTTTTTTGTAGACGAATATATATTTATGTTCTCCTCAGTATGTAGTCATTAATGTGTTGTTGATAGTTCACAATGGTAAATGTGATTATATGAGCGCGATCAATTGGCAGGAGGCCCCAACACTCATTTATTCATGTAGGTTCATCCATCTATCAGAAAAGCGTGATCTTTTTATCACTTATACCACTTGTATAATGCTATTGATCTGTGACTATTTAAGATATAGATATTAGTAAAAATGAGGGTTATTAAGGACATCCTTATGATTATATGCTAAACATGCTTCACATCATATTTGTTAACGTAGGGTGTGGGTGTGGGTGTCGGTGTGTGGGTGTGGGTGAAGAAGTGATCGACATTCGTACCCACACCCATACCCACACCCCACACCCACACCCTCAAATAATGATGTTTTTAAGAGTAATTCTGTTTCGGTTATATCCAGCGACCAAGTGATGTTAATTATTCTTCTTTTTTTGCTTTTGTTTGCTCTAATAAAACACTAAGAGCTAATATTCACTTCCTTCTGATCGGAAGCAATATAGGTCAGTACATACATAAAAGAGGAAATAGCCGTGTGCATGCTGCGTTTTCTTTTAATGCGGGTAGAGTAAGAGCATGTAAAGAACGTTATTTCATGCTGAAAGATTTATCTAAATCCTGTTAGCTGCATTTGGGCGAACCTCCCACTTTTTCTAGAAAATCCGATTGAGGAAGTTTGATTTGATCATGAATAATTGCTAGAGTTCTAGTTTAATATTAATCTTTAATCGATCTTAATCTATTCAATTGATTGTCAAGATGTCGGAGAGTATCAGTAAGGTCTATATAGAACCAAATGATATGAATTAATAGAAGTTCTCGAACAAACACGATATATGTGATAATGAAGCGTATAAATGTTTTTTCCGGAACATAATTTAGAGTAAATGATTCGGTTAAAATTGCTTTTAATGAATAACAAGTTCATCGGAAACATGAATCATGTTTAATCGATTTTCAGAAGTAATAAGAAAGTGATATGGATTATTGTCATAAGCAGGAAGCATACGTGATATGAGCACAATCTGTGAGGATACCGATTTCGAAAGTACTCTCTGTACACAAATGTGTAATATAAAAAAAAGGCAAAATAATGCATACAATCGATTAATGTCGATTAAAATACTTTAATTGATTAAAATTGATTTTTTAAATTTTTTATCGATTACTGATGTAATTACGTCATCTCAGTTATCAAACAAATGATATGGGTAAATCGGGATCTCAAAAGATGCGCACGGATCGTTTGCCCCTGAGAGAAAACTTGTTACTGTGAACAAATGATTATACTATGGTGGATGTGGATGAAGAGAAGACAATTCCCACGCTCACACTCGCATCCACATCCATTCTTACAGATATAAACACTAATAAATTTACTTGTATCTATAGAGTAATAACGACTCTGTGAGGTTCTCGTTTATGGGAATGTCTTAGACTCTTGCCCCACTCTAAGGTTAGGCCAGAAAACAATTAAATATTAAATACCCGGTCTGCAACGGGAACGAGAGTTCTCACGTAAAAGTAAATAAACATTCTTACCGGACCTTGCAATGATAAATGAAGAGAATAGATTAATTAACCGGTTAATGTTTATTAATAACAATGGGAAAGATAACAACAATGATAATAACAATAATAATGGTAATAATAAGTATATCACCGGGAAAGAAGAAAAACAACAACTCCCTCATTCAACAAGAGGAAAGGGAAAAACATATATATATAAACAATGGACAATCCAATGGAACTACATATATGAACTATAGAGAGGAAAGAGGAAAGTCACTATATCACAACTGTACAGTTAGCGGTAATAGAGTGACCTCTATTGACGCTAACAGACTCAAACTTCATTTTTCATGCTTGGTTTACTCATTTAATTGTTGTTTTTATGATTTTGAAAATAAAATAAATGTTTCGTTGTTCTTGCTACTTCTCTAAATCTATATTATCTACCGGAGTATAAACATGCACTTCTTATCTCTGCGCAACTTTTGCCGTATGCATCTTTCGAAGGCCCGTATTCATTGGCATAAAAAGAATTGGTCATGTGAACCGATACGAGGCAATGCCTGATGATTATCAATGATAGCAGAGAAAATTCAACTTTGTTCAGCTGTGTATTGAAGTTCAAGTGATTTTGTATGTTGATATTTCACCAATTTTTTCAATAAACTGTTATTTTCTTTCTTTCTGATACTCAATTTTATCCGCTGAATAACCTTCTTTTTCTTATTTCATATTATCACAATAACACATTAATATGCTAAGGCACATAAATAAATACAAAAAAACGAATCGTATAGAACATTCTAAGAACGAAATTAACCATGTTGAAGCAAATCTTTTGCTTGTACATTAGCCTCATTTACGCGTTCGATTTCAACATCAGTTTTATTTGTAATACGTTGAATCTGTTCATTTTGATTTGTCATTATATTACCCATATCAACTGCTGTATGTTTTAAGTTATCAAGATATTTACTAACTACTTGTAAATTATTGTCCATGGCTACTTCACGATCATCATTTGTAATACGAGTTATATAACCAGTTTTAGGCATTCCTTCACCAGCAAACTGATGATGTTTAGGTTCTATAGTTGTGGTTGATGGTTTTTCACAACTATATGTTTTACTATTTTTTGCAAATGATCGATATGTTCGACGAACACGTTTCCATGGTAGAACACATAAACCACAACATTTTTGTAAATTAGTTAAATTTTTTTCAGCTTCAGTCATTTCAGCATGAATATTATCAAGACCATGCTAATGTATGTTTAAAAATATAAATAAATCATTGAAAAATGTAATTAGAATAAAATGCAATCTTACGTCAATTCGATTTAGTTGTTCACCTTGCTCATGAAGCATCTTCATTGTATTGGTACTGACGTCTTGAGATTCCACAACTAAATCAACCATACGATGTGTTGATTCCAATGACTCATTTGTCGTTTGATTAATTTGTTTTCGAATTGCATCTAATTCATCCGTGGCTTCTTCGTCATTGTTATTTGATGTATGTGTCATTTGATGTTGTTTTTTTTTGTATATTATGTTGTCAATTTTTGGCTAAAGTCAAAGAAGGATAGGGAGAATAGGTATTATATGTATATATATATATGTGTTGGTAGAGAAGCAAACGAAAATATGTAACAGTAGTGTTTGCCTAGTGGCATAGTTTAATCATATCCAACGATAAGAAATAGAATAAAAAATAAAACGGTGAAGAGATCAAGTTGGTTCGATTTCTCGCATTTACCTATTTCTTTTTCTTTCCTTCATTTTCATGTTATATCGGATGCTTAGTGAGTTTGTTTCTACTTCATTTATTTTTGCTGAATAACCGAGATCTGCTCTTAACCTTCTATTGTATATAAACTGAATATCCATGTAGTTATTTATACAGGTATGTTGTGTACATATAATGTAGTTGTTTTTTTTCTTATTAAGAAATAAATACGTAATATTGCCTGTTTGCGGAATAGTTTTGCACTTTTCACACAATCATTTGGTTTTCATGGATTGTCTAAAAAGCTAACTGCCCAAGTGGACAAAAAAGTTGAAAAAACGCTATAAATGTATTGACCGTTTTTGAATGCTAATCATGGCTTTCGATTGCCATCTAGAAGAATTTTGCAGTGTCCAACTAGGGTCGGGTCACGAAAAAATTTTAGGTTTCGGGATGGATTTTCAGTTTGAATGTTTTGCAAATACAAAACACATTTCGAATATTTTTGTTTTCATTTAGAGGTTGTATGAGAGAACCTGGAAAAGCTTAGTAGAACAAGAAGTTATATAACGCACGATTTTTTCTTCTACTTTACCGACTTTTCTTTATTGGCATCGGATAGCAATGTATAGCGTATGCACTGTCTATTTAGTGATGATATTTTTCTAAGGTTAAAATTCAGAAAACACAATTCAGAAGATTTTCAATGGAATAAAAATGAAATCGATTGAGACTGAAACAGACAAATAAAAAAAAATAATCATGCATATGGAAAGTAAAGTGAACAGATTGTGACACAATATAAAAGTTGAAAATGAGTAATGTTAATCAAATAAGGAAACAGGAAAAAGTGTATCAAGTTTTATGCTTATTATGAAATTTTCCTTGTAGCTCAGAAAGCGCCTAACTCAGTTAAGAAGCAACGAGAAAGAGAAAGACCAATGAATTTAAATTCAGGCCTGATAATATTGTCTTTGTAATCTCTTCTTTTTTTTCTTTGTTTTTATAGCCGATTATCATGAATATGAGGATACCCAGAGAGACAAGCAAACAGGAATGCCGTATTTAAACACCAAAAGGTCTCAACTTTTAATACAATGTAATCTATCGCAACAAAATGAGTTTAAAGGTGATTCTTGGGACATATCAAATAATTTCGATAGATGTGAGTGTGGACCTTCTATCTATCCACACTCACACCATTATAGAAATATGCTTTTATTGTCAAACTAGATTTCTTTTACTTCAGTTTTAGTTAGACAAGTGTAGTTTTGGCAACTAGAGTGTAAACAAATATTTCACTAATATGTGATTCACTGTATTGAATCATTTTCGATCAATTTCAGATGATCTAAATAAAAAAAGAAAATCGTTTGTTTAGACATAACTCATTGTGTGGGAGCCACGAAAGGATTCTCTGTGCACCGGGAGAATCTATCGAGTATTTTTGTATAAGTGATTAAAAAGTTACTTATCTGTATAAAAAAGAAACTAATAATCTGTTGTTTTGAAAATCGATTTTTCCGTTAGCAATGGTAAAACAATAAAAAAATGAGCTTGTGTTTGGAAATTTCAATCATCAAAGTTTCGTTTTCAAATAAAATACATGTAATATTCGAAATCAGTATAAACAAAGCTAAATCAAGTAACATTGATTTTGTATCGAAACACGATCCTTACTTCTCCTCTGGCTTATAGGAAATGATTCCGACTGGATACACCCGATTGGGCTGAGAGTCGATGACAAATACGTTATCATAGTATCAATATGTTTGGATTCAGGTTTTTATTCATCCACATCCACACTCTATGATAGGCAACTAACTCGACTATAATTGTCGTTATTAAAGTTTATTGATAATGAACATTGGTAAATTTGAATCTATTTTATCTACTAATATCTGACTTGATAATGAAAAACAAGATTTTGATGAAAATACTTTCTTTTAATTCACCATCAATTATTGTTTGTTGATGATCATTTTTTATCTGCATAAATCACGATGACTTCATTAGAAAGCGAAACATTCTTTTCAACTGTCGAATGTAGATTATTATCATTGTTTTTCTAGTCATTTAGATTCGANTACTACATCAAAAGGAGTTGAATTGGAGTTGACAAAATGCATCAACTCCAACTCCAATCCAACTCCGCTCCGAAGGAACTTAACTCCACTCCAACTCCACCTATAAATTAATAAAGTCAACTCCAACTCCACTCCAACTCTACTCCGAGTGAACTTAACTCCGCTCCAACTCTACTTATAGATTAATAAATTTAACTCCAACTCCACTCCAACTCCACTCCTAGTCAACTTAACTCCACTCCAACTCCACCTATAAATTAATAAAATCAACTCCAACTCCACTCCAACTCTAGTGAAAAAAAGTGGCAACTCCGGAGTTAACTCCAACTCTGAGTTGGAGTTGCCCATCTCTGTCTGGAATGAGTAATACTATTTGTCTAATAAAGAGTAGATAATGAAACAGTATAAACAATCAACTCAATGAATAATCTGCTTGAAAATGCAATGATTCATAAATTTATGTGTTTTTTTCTTTTGTATATGATTCTCTTCCTGTTGAAGAATCATGCCCACGTAATAGATTCGTCAGTATTCTCTTTTATCAATAATACTTCGACAACTACTTTTAGCAACAGAATAAGAAAAAAACCTTATTCGACATTATGGCAAGGAGAAAAATTTTCTCGGCATCTTATACTTTTTCTCCGGCTTTAACAGTAAAAATGCACTGTAACCATTCGCATCATTTCGACGACTACCAGTAAGCGGTTATGTTACTAAAAGGTTGAGTTTAGCTTGTTTTTTAAGTTTGTTTTAAGTGATCGATGTATAGTGTATGAAAACACCTATTATAGATTCTTTAATGCATTTTTTTTTCAAAAAAAAATATTGACATATGCCTTCCCTGACGACAACGTTAAAAACTGAAATTTACGTAGGTTACGAGTGTTCTCATATACCCTTATCTTTTCTTATGTACGAGTGGATACTTAAAGCTATATTAATATGATTTAAAACCATTCTCTTGTGCTCACTCATGATGAATAAAGCATGAAAAGTATTACTAACTAAATGTAAGTAGAAAATAAGAGAAACCATATGGAGATCAACTAGTAGTTAAAAATTCATCTCATCATTCTATCAAATAAAAAAATTAGTAAGACTTCATTGCATATTTAAGTTCGACAAAGATTATTTTTCGATACATCGTATAATGTGTTAATCAGGTTTTTCATATTTACTTTTAATATTACATGTCTCGATTGAGAAGAGTATTCAAATTACACTACATGTTATTATAATAGCATTAATGAGTTGCAGAAACTTTTTTAAATATTTTATCGTTGAACTCTGAAATATTTTTAAATTATAAGCGTAAGTAGTTGTTTTTCTGTGTTCGTATGTTTGAGTCGTATTAAACAAAATTAAACTAATATTCATTTATTTTTTCAAATCGTTTTACTTTTTTGTGAAATTCTTTTCATTAAACAACTTGTCCTTCTCCCATCCACTTCACTATCGACACCTACATTTTTATTGTTGAATAGCTCAATAGACTAAGACGATTAGTATTAAAATCATTATATATAAAGCAGTTTTTTTTTTCGAAGATTAATATATTGATGGAAATCTTACAGTCCCCGATTGCGAAAGCGTTAGCATTGTCAATTAGATCATTGGCTGTTGATGTACCGAAGATAAATATTGACCCGTCGTTATCTGCTATCATCGATCAATGGTGGTGTCCAATATGCTCTCTCCAGACAGAAGATGCTCCACTTTGTCAAATGTGTCAACGGATACTTGTGGAATCAGCAGAAGACCCTCCTAATGAAGGTCAATCAAAATCAAATGTATTCTGTTACGAATATGAACAAAATAATGAAGCTCACATTGTAGAATGTGATGCACGTGGTCACCTAAAACATGTACCAGTAGGTGCTTTATCTGTTAAGAATTTGAATGTTTATCGAAGTTTATTTTTCATTAAGAACAATGATCATGGGCCAGGATTAAAAACACTTCTGTCATTGACTGTTCGTGATCGTCGGCATAATCATGAATCAAAAGCTGAAATCATATTTCAAAGAATAATTAAATATTGTAAACAGGTATTTTATAGAATCAATAATTTGTTCTGTATTTATCAAAGACTCTGGCAAATCGCTAAGAAATTTTTCTTTTTGTCATCTATGTGAAAAGCTGAACATTGTAATGAAATCATATGGTTTTGTTCTGTGTTTAGAATAAGAAATCTTTTGTGGACGAACGTTTTCCTCCGTCATCTCAATCTTTAGGAACAGATTCATTCCATCAATATTCACAATGGCTACGAATATCAGAAGTTACTCCATTGTCTCATGATGATCAAAAACTACCTTGGACAATATTTTCAGATCCGAAACCGAGTGATATTCAACAAGGTGCTTTAGGCAACTGTTGGTTAGTGGCAGTTATACCTTTGATTTCTGAACAGCCACGTTTGCTCAAACATATTCTTCTTACAAAAGACTACAATAAAGAAGGTGTTTATCTTGTACGTATATGTCATAATGGCTTATGGAAAACAATTATTGTTGATGATTTCTTTCCATGTACAAAACATAATCATTTAGTGTTCACACAAGCTAAACGTCGTCAATTATATGTTCCATTGATTGAAAAAGCATGTGCAAAACTATTCGGTTCTTATGCTGCTCTACAAGGTGGCGATATGCGTGAAGGTCTTCAATTATTGACCGGTGTACCGTGTGAATATATTGACCTTGATTCATCGAAGGACACATTTGATAGTAATTCCATTTGGACTAAACTTTTAACTTCTTGCGCAGCCAAGTATGTCAAATAGAATCGATTATAGAATGAAAATGAAGTTTTTATTTTAGATTGTTGATTGGAACATCATCCGGTGGAAATGGTGTAAGTTCAGAAGAATATGCTCACGTTCGTATTCATAAAAATCATGCTTTTTCCATTCTTTGTGCGAATGAATTTGGGGGCGCAAAAAATAGATTCGTATTAGTTCGTGACCCTCATTCTCATTCAGACTATCGAGAGGGAGCGATGACACAAAATATTCTTACCCAATTAAAATCAGTTAATTCTGCTGATCGTTCGACCGGTGCTTTTTGGATATCATGGGATCGATTTCTTCGTTATTTTTCTTCAATAACTATTTCAACTTATAAAAGTGATGATTTTGACATACGTCAACAATGCAAATTTACTCGATCACCTACTGAATATGCTATGTCTTTTTATTTACGAGTACCAAAGTAAGAACATGCATGTTTTTTTCCTGATAATTCTATCTCATGTCTTTAGAGAAACGTCAATTACTATAAGTCTGGTACATCATCGAAAAGATCGAAAAACACATAGGTCTCATGCACAGTCATTTGTTTTATGCGATGCTGACGAATATAAGTCAAAAGGTATTATTGGTAAACGTGAAAGTAAATTGATCAGTAAACTAGGAGGATACACGTGTTGGTGTGGGTCATTATCAGCTGGTGATTATATACTTATACCTTTTTCCGTTGGTTTCTGGAAAAATGGTAAACCAAACAGAGATTTTACTCTTGTCATAACCTCAAGTGTTCAACTAGAATTGACCATGAAAAAGAAGCCAGCAACATTTCTTTCTGATTGTTTAATTGCAGCAGCTTTGAAAAATTCTGAGACACAAGAGGTTTGATTTTTTAATATACATATTATTTTATAAGTTAGTTCTTGTTTTGTTTTTCCAGAGCAAAGATGCTATTGTCTACACAACAAGAGGTAAATTAGGATTCAAGATGCTTATTGTTGAGAATCGATCACATACACATAATCTAAATTTTGACGTTGATGTGCAATTATCAAGAAATGTACGGCATTCTCGTCATAGCTCATTTCCTTATAATACTCATGATTGTATTCCACCACGACATCGTCAAATAATATTTCTTGCAGAATGGATTGATAGATCTGGTGAATCAGCTAGTTTGAATTATGCATATTCGTCTATTCATGATAAACAGAAACGTGACCCAGTACCACCAATTGACACTTCTCAAAACGATTTTCACTCACCACGAACATTTTAATTTTATATATTTTTCGAATAAATTTTCAATTTCTTATATTTCAACCATTTCAAGAAAATTGAAGACGACAAATTTTCTTATTTGTAATGAAGACGAAATAAGGAAGCGTGCTGCTTAAATGAAAAAAAATAATAAAAATATGATCTAATTAAAGTGAACTTCCATGAATTCCAAAAAAAAAAGAAATTAAGTAATCGTGTTGTTTCTTCGTCTTAGTATGTTGTAGAAGATTTCAGTATTAGATTTTATGAAATATCACAGCAACTTTCATCAAAAGAACATAAGCAGTTAAAAGTCAGTTGAGATATTTTAATAAGAAATATTACAAGTCTTTGTTTCTATCCATAATGTAGTTGTACAAAGTAGGGATGATGTTATGCTGAATCAAATTGAAAATATCAATATTCTTAAATTGAAATTCTTTTATTTGGTTGCGTATTCGAAATGAGACAAAAAATGATGGGAAAATCAGCAATTTAATATAATAGTTCGAAAAGAAAACCTGATGTTTTATTTCGTTGTCGGACGAGAAAAGCAATTCTGATACAAATCTGATCACTCAACCCCACACACACACATCGTTACTTTATCAATTAATAACAACATTGCATGTATCACCAGACCATTTTCGTTTTCAAAGATGCTCAAGATCAATTCCTAATGCACAACATTTTGGATAATTGCATATATGTGATTCATACCACGATTGTGATTGAGGTAATAAACCTGGATGATCATCTGTAACACGTATCATTAATCCGCTGCAAACGATCGAAGCGCTGGAATCATTAAAGTCAACAATACTTTTATTCTGATAATCAATAACCCATTCAATGCTATCATTGGGTATATTGGAATCAATTATAGGTTTCTCAGCACCCAGAGTTTCTTTACCTATTTTTCGAATATACTTCGGATGAACGCGACACTCTACTACAAATTGCACATAGTTGCCCGATTTAAAAAAAAGTTTGCGAGAAGATGATTCAATGCGTTTCACTTCTGAGTATCTTGGATGGCATGCATAGTTAGTCGATGGAGTAGCATATATTCCATCGCCATGCGCTTTTGTTTCCGCTGGTTTTAATCCACTTAATAATATTGATAAACCATGCTTGAATTTTGTTCCATGACAGCAGATACACCATCCTTTAAATCTTTCGCAGAAATTGTCAGTAACATAAAATGACCGTCTTTGCCAGCCAATAGGGTAATAGTACAGTTGATTTCCGCGATCTAATCCGTCATTAAGTGCTCCAGTCCAATAAAAATTACCACTAGCATATATGCGGTTATATTTTGGATACAATTTAATATCTTCGCGACATTTTAATATTTCGCGGAGCGATTCAATAGGACCCATATACAAGAAGAAAATTTTCATTTGATTTAGTAACTCTAGTTTTTTATCTGTTAACATATCATAGATCATTTTTACACTTAGTTTCTTATCTGTTGATTTAAATTTGCCGTAGATTGTTACTTCTAATATAGCGGAACCTGCTTGTCTTTTCTTAATGGATATATCATTTACTTCTATATTTAATATATCGCAGAATTTCTTTAGAAAATCTCGTAAATCAAATGTTTGACAGTCTTCATCAATACCAAGTTTAATTGATGATGATTGCAATTCAGTAGTACTGTCAAAAATTTCGTCTGGGATTGATATTAATGGTTGCTTTTTCAATTTACAATATTCTTTACATTGTTCATAGTAATTTTTTTCTGCTGATGGCAATGGCTCATTTGACAGAAAATATTCCGTACATAGACGATCGACAATATCTAATTATTTTCGAAAGACATACAGAACCATAATGTCATTTAAAAACAAATTAATAATATATCTAATACTGTGAAATGAAAAGAACGAAAAATTTCTGAAGTATTTATAGGAGCGATTCCACTAATTCGTCGAGACTTTCGAACAGTAATCAATTCGAAAATTAACTCAAAATTTCTTCAGATATAATTATTTTATCGAAAAAAAAGTTTCAATTTCCTACTCCTGCATAATTACTGTTTGCTTTTAAAAATCATTTTAATATAGTAAAACGGAACATTATACTAACCAATTGTATCACAGACATCGCTTCCCTCTGTATAACCAGCTACAGTGATTCCTTGTATTTTGAATCGATACCTTCCTTGTTCAAGATTTGAAATAGTGGCTGATGGTATGTCATTTACAGTTGTTAATAATAATTTCCATTGACAATTCCGACGATTTTGACCATAAATCATATACTGTTGAATATTTTCACTTCCTTGCACAGGTTTTCTCCAACTAAGCATTGTATTATGACATGAATTATCTGTAGTATATAGACATCCTGGTTTACTTGGAATTTCAAAATTCATAGGAACACCGTTTTGATACAGAATAGTTGTTACTCCTCTTTCACCTTGTAATTTATTAATATCTTCTTCGTCGACAACGAATACAATATTGTTTTTGTTAACATTGATTTCAGAAAAATTAATAAATAATGCAATTTGTTTTCGAATTAATGTAACATTCTTGTGATCAAACCAATGATTAATTTTTATATGAGTATCGCTAGGCCGTTTTCTATAATCCTTAAAATATTGTAATAATTCATTTAAAAATGTATCGTTTTCTTCTGTAACATGAACAATCAAGCGAAGGATAAATCGGTGATTAAAATTTTTTTAAACTTCAGCAAATGGACATGTTAATAGATGAATATTGTCTTGTTTTCTTAAATCACTAATAAATGACGTAAGTATGTTTTTTTCTTCAGTTTTGAATTGAATCCAATCGTTTAACTTTTGTCTGATAGATAAAGAAAAATTAAATTTTTCCAATAGATCAATTAATACTTTTTCTTTTAAGGATGTACCACGGACTTCAGGTAATAACTGTAGCATTTCTTCTTTGAGTTCAGTTTCGATTTCGGACATTCGAATACTAATTTTTGATAATTACTGTTCAGTTTGATAGAATATCTTCAAATGTGATAAATTAATTTTTATGTCATTTAAACTAATTACTACTTTATGTAGACTAGTCATATGTTCTACAGATTTATTAAGAATATGATCATTAATTACATGAAATCTTTTCTTTGCACTAATGAAATCATCTAATAAATACAATGGATACAACAATACTTTTTTTAGTTTTGTATTTTTATTATTTTTCCCAAGAAGATTCGGTAAGTTTTTGAGTAATTCGATTGCGTCTGTAAATGATGTTGGCTTGAATTCAAGTTGTATATCACCATAATATTGACATGTTAATGTTTCAGCAAGCTGTTTCTCTTCATTGATCAGTTTCAATTGATTAATACCAGAGATTGAAAGTGCTTTGAGTTTTTTCAAAAGTTCTTGAACAGAATTATGAAATTCAATACGATTTTCATTATCAGATAATTTTCGATTGAATATTAGAAATATTTCAATACCATAAAAAAATATCAGTAACAACATGTGTAGCCATTTGTTGATTAAATATATTCTGATGTTTTACATCACTTTTTCTAAAATGACGAATAGCCAATTCATCATAATTTGTTATTATTGAACATTTTAGTGTGAATACTTCAAAATTTTCTGATTCGTTGACAATATTCAATTAGGTTACTTACATCAGGAAAATCTACCAGGCCAGTGAGAATACTAAGTTTAAGATTATCATCTATACCGACAAGATATTCTAGTTCTGTAAAATTATCATGTATATGAATTTCATAAGTGCGAGATGGGGAAGAGTGACAAGTAAGATTATTTGTAATGAGTTTCTCATTCCATAATAACGTATTAGGAATAAGTCTATCAGTTTTATAATCATATAGCATGCCAACTTTGAATGGACGACCGAGGACCAACATGTTTAAAGCTGGAGATTTATCATTTGCCATTTTTAAAACTAGAAATTAATTATATTAGTTTATAACTATGCCGCAAAATATTTTTAAAACTGTTGTATCGGTAAAAAACCAGCTTACTCTTGTAAATTCTTTCTACAAAAAACGTGCTTTAATAAAATATAACTGATAAGAATAGTGTGTTGATGTCAGAAGACAAAATCTATAAAAATGTTTTTTCATATAAGTTAAATACAGAGAAATTTATGAGCATGGGCTATTTAAAAAAAGTTAAGTGTTTTAGATTAATAGAGAGTAAAAAATTGAATGCCTGGCAATAGGATTCGACTTTGAAATCAGAATATTTATAAGTGTTCGAATGTCAATCTGATGATGTATCGGAATTTTATTGGAGTAGGTAACCAGACTCGCATTTGCTTTCATCTAAGCTTCCATTAGNACAAAAGTTGATATAAACGATAATGTTAATAAAATTAATTGCAGTTCATTCAAATACTAATCTAGACAGGGAAAGGGAGCCAATGGAATAGATATTTTCATATACAACTTGATAGGTTCTATTCAACCATATAAAAAGAAAGTTGAAAAATAGTCCTTCACTTGATCTTCGAATTGTTGGTGCATTATAATCGTAAGTAGTAATTTTTTGTGTTAGTTTGTCAAGGTTTTATTGAAAGAATTACAATAAAATATTAAGCTGATGCTTATTTAACGTAGAGCTACTTCGCAAACATAAATATCTTGTTCAGTATATTCCCGAGATTTCCATTTTGTTTTTTTTTGAAAAACCTTACAGATTAAGACGATTGGTATTAAAATCATCATATGTAATACAATTTTTTTTGAAGATTAATATACTGATGGAGATACAGCAATCCCAGATTTCGAAAGCGCTAGCATTGTCGATTAGATTACTGTCTGCTGGTTTATTGAAGATCAACGCTGACTCATCGTTACCTTCCATCGTCGATCAATGGTGGTGTCCAATATGTTCCTCTCAAACAGAAGATGCTCCACTCTGTCAAATGTGTCAACGGATACTTTTGGAATCTGCAGAAGATCTTCCTAATGATGATCAATCAAAACTTAATGTGTCCTGTTATGAATATACACCAAACGATAATATTACCAATGTAGAATGTGATGCATGTGGTCAACCAAAACATGTACCAGTAAGTTCTTAATTTGTCAAACATTTAAACGTTTATCAGAGTTTCTTTTTCATTAAGGACAACGACGATCCACCAAGATTACAAACACTTACGTCATTGACTGTTCGTGATCGTCGACATAAGCATGAATCGAATGCTGAAATCATATTTCAAAGAATAATTAAAGATTGTAGACAGGTAATTAAGAATATCAAAAATTTTGCTCTGTATTTATCAAAGAGTCTAGCAGATTGATATGAACTTTTTCCTTTTATCATCTATTTGAAAAGTTGAATATTGTAATAAAACTATAGGGATATTCTATTTTATAGTAAGAAACGAAAAAATTTAAGTATTTAATTTAAGTTAGTACTTCATATTTCAATATGAAAACTATTTGACAAAATAATTTTTAATATTCGTGTATTTTGTTATGTGTTTAGAACAAAAAATCTTTTGTAGACGGTCAGTTTCCTCCGTCATCTCGATCGCTAGGAGCAGGCTCATTCGATCAATGTTCACAATGGCTGCGAATATCAGACGTTTCTCCATTGTCTCATGATGATCATAAACTACCATGGACAATATTTTCATTTCCTAAACCTAGTGATATTCAACAAGGTGCTTTAGGCAATTGTTGGTTAATAGCAGCTTTAGCTTTAATTTCTGAACAGCCCCGTTTACTTGAACATATTCTTCTTACAAAAAAATACAATAATGAAGGTGTTTATCTTGTACGTATTTGTCATAATGGTTTGTGGAAAACAATTATTATTGACGACTTCTTTCCATGCACAAAACATAAATATTTGGTCTTCACACAAGCTAAACACCGTCAATTATATGCTCCATTGATTGAAAAAGCATGTGCAAAACTATTCGGTTCTTATGCCGCTCTAAAAAGTGGAGATATGCGTGAAGGACTTCAATTATTAACTGGAGTACCATGTGAATATATTGATCTTGATTCATCGAAGAATACATTTGATAGTAATTTAATCTGGACTAAACTTTTAACTTCATGTAAAGCAAAGTAAGTTGAACAGAATCTATTATAGAATAAAAAAGAAATTTCCACTTTAGATTATTGATTGGAACATCATCAGGTGGAAATGGTGTTAGTTCAGAAGAATATGCTCGTGTTCATATTCATAAGAATCATGCTTTTTCTATTCTTTCTGTCCATGAACTCGGAGATACAAAGGGAAGATTTGTGTTAGTTCGTGATCCTCATTCTCATTCAAACTATCGAGAAGAAGCAGTGACAGAAAGTGTTCTTAAACGATTACGCTTAGTTAATCCTGCCGATCGTTCTACGGGTGCTTTTTGGATATCATGGATTCGATTTCTTCGTTATTTTTCTTCAATAACTATTTCAACTTATAATAGTAATGATTTTGATATACGTGAACAATGTAAATTTACTCGATCATCTACTGAATATGTTATGACTTATTATTTACATGTACCAAAGTAAGTATATTCTTTTTTTTTTGATAATTCTATGTAATATCTTTAGAGGAACATCGATCACTATAAGCGTGTTACATCATCCAAAAGATCGAACAATCCGTAGTTCTCATACTCAGTCATTTGTTTTATGCGATGCTGACGAATTAAAAGCAAATGGTATTGTTGGTAAACGTGAAAGTATATTGATAGGTAAACAAGGAGGACACACATATTGGAGTGGATCATTACAAGCTGGCTATTATGTACTTATACCTTTTTCAACTAGTTTCTGGAAAAATGGTAAACCAAATAGAGATTTTACTGTTGTCATAAATTCAAGTGTTCAACTTGAGTTAACTATGAAAAAGAAACCAGCAACATTTCTTTCTGATTGTCTAATTTCAGCAGCTATAAAAAATTCGAAAAAAAAACAGGTTTGACTTTTTTGTATAGATTATTTTCAAAATAAGTCTTTGTTTTTATTTTCAAGAGCAAAGAAGCTATTGTTTATACAACATCAGGTAATCTAGGATTGAAGATACTTATTGCCGAGAACCAATCGAATACACATAATCTAATTTTTGACGTTAATGTACAACATGCAAAAAATGTGCGTCACTCTCGTCATAATGGCTTACCTTATAATACTCATGATTGTATTCCACCCCGACATCGTCAAATAGTATTTCTTACAGAATGGATTGATAGACACGGTGAATCGGCTAGTTTGAATTATGCGTATTCGTACAGTCATGACAAACGAACTAGTGATCCAAAACCACCAATTGACACTTCCCAATATGACTTTCATTCACCACGAGCGGTTTAATTTTTTATATTGTTAAAATGATCAAATTTTTGAATTCGATAATAAAGATGCTTTATTGTATGGCAAAAATAAATGGATTATTTTCAGTATTGTTCAAGGAAGATTTATGTTTACATAGAGTTCAATACAAAGGATCAAAATAAAACCGAATAATTAATATATCAATGTATTCTGTCATCAATTGATGTTCTGATAACCGATGATCTTTGAATAAAGTTGTTGTTATTTCATAGCTTTGGGGTAAGCCATGAAGAAAATATACATATTAGATCATGTACTCGTCATCAGTATCTTTTCGGACTTTTGGTATCCTATAGTCTTGTTAGTAATTGATTATATTTATGAGAATTTTTATATAGGCCTTTGGTTCTGATCGCTTGTCATTATTGAATTGTATCTCAATGGTTTCTCGTGTTTAAAAATACAACCAAGTGTTAGAGTTTTACTTACCTAGATAAAATACATTAAAGACTATTGAAGTAGTGTTTCAAGCGAATTCAACAATTATTGGCTCATTTTATGGAACATAGAATCATTATGAATCAAGTATTCTTGTTTAAAATTTTGGAAAATTTCGAACTATAAAATAAGATATAATGTAATTATCCATTAGCGAATTTAACATAGAATGTATCATTTTTTCCACCAATTGGCACTGTTTTGTTGTCTCTTCGTATAAAATGCATTCGCCCATTAGTGTTTTGATTTACCATTTAAGAAATATTTTCTCGCAAAACAAAATCAACACATACATTTATATACATAATAGCGAATGGCGACAGAGAAAAAATAATACTAAATAATTAATATTTGTAGTTATCTCTACTGGTTGAGATCATGTGCATGGAGGTCAAGAGATGTTTCAATTCATTATTTGTATTCCACATTCACATCCTTAGTGCCATTGACATTTACTCAACAATTCCTCTTCTCTACAGTAAAATTTGTTTCGTAGCTTTTATCTTCGTTATCGTCACATCTAGGATCACCGTGTCAGTTTGACCTTCAAGAGATTTGTGTGCACAGATTATTGGGAAAGAATCGCACTCACTTTGGCAGGTTTTCAATTCGATAGAAATGTGGATGAACCAATAAAAATTGGAACTTTGAACTTTAAATAAGATTTGATTACTGTTTGACCATTGTAAAAATGAAAATGTAAAAAAGTAGTCTTTTTCGATCTTTTGGGAATTTCGTCTAACTGTTCATTAGTCTCAACAAAAAGAACAGTTGTTTCAATTAAATTTTTGATCAAGGTTGAATTACAATCTAATTTACGTTTTGAATAAAACTCAACACTGAACTCTATTCATGTAAATGATCGTCAACAGTGAATGAAAAGCCACTAAAACAGTCGCAAAACAGACAAGAAAATTTAACTAACAGACAGGAGTTATATCGAAAAAATCCTTCAGAATTATTAGAAGATTAATTTATTATGTGACAATTACTATTGATTTTCTTAGTCACGTTAAAATGTACTTACATATTTTATCGACAAAAAATCGCTTATCTTCTGTTTTTGGCTCGATTGCTCAACGTGCTGATACATAAACTTGTTTGCTAAATATTAGTACGTGTATATTATCATGCAATTGGTATGACTGTTTGCAAATAAAACTGATCTAAAATGCATACAACGTTGTCGATACTGACCACAAGAGAAGAAAAAATAGTACGGAAATGCTTCGTTTAGTAATGGATGAATTGAAGTTTTCTAGACAAAATGCTGTTGGATTTCTTTATGTACTTGAAGATATTTTAGGTCTGTGCAAAACAATGGTTTTGAAATGGTAAAATTTTCATGCTAGTTTTTGAGAATCAAGTCAGAAATTCTGTATTTGCATTTATGGTAAGAGCGTGAAGGAAATATTTGAAAAGTTCAAAAATTTGTTTGAATTAACGAACATATCAATTTTGATTATTAAATGATTTCGATTCCGCGTTATCATTTTTTTGCATAATAATATAAGACATAAAATAATCTTACTTCATAAGATACACTGTATACCTCTACCACACGGATGAATATTTTTTTTTCACTTTTCATGCTATGGTCTGATAGAAAATATCACACATTTATCCGCATATCAATGCTGTTTCATCAGGGTATAATGCATAGTCGAATGATTTTTGTTTTCGTTCACATTTGTCGCGAGTTTTGATCTATTTTTTGTGAAAGATTACATTGATACGAAAGGGTGTATAGTGACCTGGGGTAATTCGGATCACTTGATCAAAAAACTGAGTGTATTTTGGTCGTTTTTCAACCATTTTACATCAGAAAAAAAAGATTTTTTTATTGTCAGATAGCCCCAAGTGTTCTCTATCCATTCATGTAAAAACTTTTGAAAAAAGTCAATGTTTTGAGTAAGTTTTTAAAAAACTACTGAAAGCCCTAAAAAAGTGATCCGAATTACCCCAGNATCCACACCCACACCCACACCCACGCCCACACCCACACCCACACCCACACCCACACCCACACCCCACACCCACACCCACACCCAAACTGCATACGTATGAGATATTTTGTGTTCAAAGCTAATTTTGGATTACTTCAAATGTTATCGAATCGAGTAGAATCTCATGCCTGAAATTGATGACGTACTGATTCTATTGTAAAAGTATTCTGATAATTTCTAGCATTCAAAATAAGAACATATAGTTAGGTAAAAGTAAGAAAAACGATAAAAGCACCGGGGCGGAGGACTTGTTTTGAGACTTAGAGTGAATTAAGTCGAATGATAATGGATGAAAGATGTCTTTGATAAAAGAGAATTAGGATCACGAAAGCACGAAGCAAGTGGATAAACACTTGAAAAATTTGAATAAAAAGAGTGCCATCTTGTTGATTACCCCAGAGAATGTGCTGAGTTAAGTGTACCCGAAAAAGTACCCTGTTACCAGTAAGTTACAGGAACTTTTGAGTACCAAAGTACTTTTAGGTACTTTCAGATATCTAAGTAGTACTTTGGCAAGTACCCTACTACTACTAAATGAGTAGTAACTGGGTACTTGAAGGCACTGATGAGATGCTCAATTTGGTATTTTTGTATAGTATTTCGAGGTGTCCTGTTACCAAAATTTCAGTATATTCAGGGGTCGAACCTGACCTGTGACCTTTTTAATTTTTGTTTATCTCGAAGCATTTTACTAGATTTTTTCTCGGTTTTTATTTAATTTATTGTTTTCTATTCCGAAAACTTAGCAGATATAATCCAGGATCTGACCAGACTTGAGTTGGTCGGATATTCATCAGACCACTTCAGAATAGTCTGCTCTTAATCTACGATCAAGACCAGCATGTTCTCGACTAAGAAATAGTCAAAAAATAATTTAGAAAAAATTAATATGAAAATTGAATAATTTCGTATGTTTTGTCCAGTTGTTTATATGGAGCAGTGAGTGAAAAAGGAAACAGTGAATGAATAGTCGCTACACAGAATACGACAAACGTAAGACACCCTGTAGAGTTTTCCACAGTAAAATTATAGATGCGGGGGTATCCCTGTGAGTGTACTTTTATGGGAACCACACGCAGTATCTACGCCAGTATAATTACTGAGAATTTTCAAAGTACCCATTTTGAATGCCTCCTGCTAAGGCTTTCTCATGTAAATGAATATCCTGAACCCAGTACTTTCTCTAGGATAACGATTTCAACTGCAACTTTTTTTCCTCTCATGACAATGTGACCAAGTGTGTTATGTAATAAAACGAGTTGAGAAATTTAAATGCTATTTGGAATTCTCGACGATAGACTGATAAGCCATAGTTTATGCTCTAAAAAAATAAAAGAACTATAGTAAATATTCTTTTCTTTAGTTCTGTAACCAGGCACGATGCTATTTGCACTAGACACACGTGCTCACAGGAGAAAAGAGAAGAACTTATGTTGTAGTGTTATCGTTGCACCATAAATATTATGAGAAGGAATCAACAATATTTCGTTCTTGCATTTTACAGTTTTTTCTCCTATGGATACCAATGAGTCAAAATATTTTTCAAACAGTCGCTTTTTCATTAAAACAAGATAATAAGAAATAACACCATGACGGTAACATAAGAAAATTTATTCTTGAAACTTTGTTTCAATGATTTTATACATGCAGTCATTCTTTCAGATTTCTTATTTGACATAGAATGAATCGAATGATGACACTAATCTGGTATTGGTCTTTACTTATTTTGCAGTTGACAACTATGACCACATTCGTTTTAACGTTAGTAGTGTGCAGTAGTGTTAAAACAGAACTCATGGTCAGCAGTGAAGTTGCCAAACATATCTGTACTTGGAAGGGGTCCTGCTTATAAATATTCTGTTTCTAGTTTTGTCATTTAAACCTCACAATTTTTATTAAATCTTGTTGGCCACTTCATTTTCTTCTTCCATCACAATCTATTCTTCATCGTGCTATTCTATATGCTATCCATACTACAGTACTTCCTGCATCCGTATTTCTTCTGATCATGGGCGTGGGTGCAGGTGTGTGATTAAGAAAACCCACACCCTCATGCATCTTGAAATGGAAAATATTCGAATCATTCATGTTAATTTGTCAAATGTTAAAATTTTATTTCTATTTTCTACATTCTAGAACATTACTGATGAGCGAAAAATTGTTTTCTTATTCCTGTTCGTATTTGATTATAGTTAGACTAAATTTCCATAACATTGTTCTCCTGAACAAGGACCAACTGGAAACGTATTTGGTATGATTAGAGTTTCTGTTGTCAAATTCAATGCTGTGCCATGAGGTCCAGGAAATGTCGCTTGCATAAATATCCCGTACCAGTAACCGTCTGGTGGCATAGGTGCAGTATAAGTGTAGATAATTGATGACTGACCAATCTTTGACTACAGAAATAAATAAATATAACTAAAAAATATCAAAATTATTTCATACAATTTCCATATTTTCTTTCATTTCCACCCATTTGACAGGATTAACAACAATCTGTCCAGTGGTTGGATCCAGTTTAGCTGCTCGAAAATCTCGTCTATGAACAAAACATTCAATGAAACTACTGTTTTGTCTATCTGAAATATACTTTGTTCCTGTAACAGTTTGAGCTTGATAAACAGTAACATTTATTGGTGATGGATGTCCATCACCAACAGAAACATTAGCACGAATTTGTCCATGAGTTCCATTTATTGTACGTGTCCATGTCCATGATGGAAGCACTTGTTGCTAGTTGTTTTTTTTAACTATTTTATTTAAATTTATGCATTAAATATCAACTTACCTCACAAATACTAAAATAAAAACTTTCAAGGCTATCAAAAACTCCTGTAGCCCCATGATCAGTATTTGGAATTCGGCTAGAAAAAATGATGTATATTTAGCTTTTGTTCTCAAGTTATATTTATTTTACTAGAGATAAGAGCCACCTGTTGCTTTTTGAAGATCATTCCAAAAATAGTCCTATAAATATTTATCTAACATCTCCATTAGTTATTTAATATGTTAGAAATACATGGGGCACTCCGAAAGTTTTTTCGACCCTCTCTTCTGAAAGATTTGACGAAGAACTAATTATATTGTTATAATGGCCACATATACTTGAGATTATGTGCAAAATTTCAAACTTCTGAGTCTTATGTTTTGTTGTAGTATAGTCTACTATTCCTTTTATACTACCACTAATGAGCAGAATTAAATCGTCAGGCGGTGTGTATCATTTTTCAATCCTTTAATAAATAGTTCCTGATGCAACAAAATAGACAGAAAGATACAGCATGAAAAGCTCTACAATTCGCATAGGGTCCTTCTTTTGATAGTTGCACGATTTGGTTTTAAAATGTACAAAATTTTGAGCAACCGTATTTCGACCCTGTTAAGACAATATTTTCCATGATCATTTTTTTTCATATTTTACCTTTTCACTATGTAACATTTTTTCGTAAGTAAAAACAAAGTACGACGAAAAATGCAGCTTGAAAATTTCTACAATCTGCATAGGTAATAAAAAATATTGAACAAGAAAAAATGGGATTCTTGCTTGTATTATATTTTCCCATACCATCGAAGTTTGATCGCTCAGAGTTTTGTCTATTTTGAAACCAAAACGTACAACTATTAAAAGAGTAATCTTATGTGAATTGTAGAGCTTTTCACACTGCATCTTCCTATATATTTTGTACCTTTAAAAACTACTTACTAAAGGGTTGAAAAATGATATAAAAAGGGCGAACATTCAACTCTCTATATGACATATTGAAAACCGTTTGTACCTAGTATCAAAGAAACGATAGACTACAATAAAGCATGAGAGTCAAACGTCTGAAATTTTGCATGTAATCCTAAGTATGTCTGGTCATTATAATAGTGTAATTAGTTCTTCGTCAAATCTTTCAGAGGGGCCGAGCGAAAAATTTTTCGAGTGCCCTATGTAAATAACCTCGCTATCAGATAAAAAGAATTCATCATCAGCTCCTTGAAATTGACACAATGTAACATTATGATATCGATCAAAATAAGCTAAATTATCAAAATAATATTTTATATAAATTAATATGGACTCTTACCGTAAGGATCAAAAATATCAGCCGCAACTTGATAATATGGATTATCCAAAGACCTAGTTATATTCTCCACATAATAAGAATACAAAGCAAATGTCCATCCATCAAGAGACTTGCAAAAGACATTTTAATTAGTCTTATAGAAAATCTTTCATGCATACTTGATAGTGATGCTTCATATTCTAAAAAAGCAATAATTCTTATCTTAAAGTCAATATTTTATTTCTACCTTTTGAAGATTTAAAAGATCAAAAACGACTGGCATAGCTGCCACAACACGGTTATTGTCTACAGCTGCCGTTAACCATGCTATTCAAAAAGAAAATCTTTCATCAGCTCACAAGGAAAGTCCATCAACTGTTCAATCGCTTATGAGCCACGAAGATATTATACTTTTACAGTATTTTTTTAAAAATCAATGCTGTGACATCCCTCTGGGGAACTACGGTATTTATTTAAAAATATTGCAAAAGTGCAATATCTCTGTAGCAATAAGCTAAGGGCACGAACTTTTTTCAGGATACTCATAATTCATTTTGGTCTACATATGCACATAGTCTCGGCTCAGAAGCAATTGAATAGTTGGTGATTTTCCCTCGTCAGGAAAAAGCTTACTTGTCCATCCACGCTAAAAAAAACAATCAAGAAGAATTTTGCAGATCCTTTCCTAGTCATTAAATTGATTTACTTTCGATCCACCAGTAATGACGAACTTCTCTGGTACTGGAATTTCTTTTTCACGAAGAAACTGTTGTGCTGCATCCATTGCACGCACTGATGCCTTTAGAATAAAGATCAAAATATTTTTATAGAATATAAACACAAATCTGTAGTTGATTCAGCTTACTTTTGTCATAGGTAGTAGAAGAAGAACAGATGGATCACTACCGTTTGATTGAATAAATGTATTCCAAGTCCATGCAAGAATATCATCCTCAAATCGAGATTTCTGCGATGGATCGGCCTTTTTATATAGGAAAATCGAACAAACTTTCATAATATATAAATATTGAACTTTTTTTTACCACAAATGTTATTGGTTGACTAGGAATTTGTTTAACTTCCACAGCAACAGTACCAGTTTTCACACTGATTTTTTCTCCCCAAGAGTCTCTTTTTGGCACTCTGATTTCAAAAAAATCTAGATTATATATTCCTAATGACGATTGGAAGATCTTACGGATCGAGATTAGTTTCACCACCAATAAGCATGTAAGCAGTTTTTGGTCGACTGTGTATTCTCGGTACCGTAATAACCATATAATGCCACCAGATTGATCGGGATGAGAAGGAAGCTAAAAACAAAGTAATTTTTATGAAAAATATTTTTCTAATTTCTATGATTATACCATCGAACCATTGTTGTGAAGTCATATTAAGTATATAAGTTGTATGAGTCAATTCGTAGTGCGTTTTAATAAGTTTCCAAGCAAAGACAGGATCTGGTTTGTTAACATAATCATCTAGTGGAGTAGAATTGTTGATATATATGATAGAGACAACCGTAACGAGTATCAAGAGTATTCGACACATGTTTGAAAATGATGAAACTTTGAATATTGTTTCAATTATTTATATGAAAGAAATAGTGCTGTTAATCCTTTTTTATAATTGAAGCTTATACGTTGATTTTAAGTTTTTATTGTTTTTGTAAATATGTGTTGAGAGGAATATATCGAGTTTCTGCTCTTTTTTCATTTAATGAATCTAATGCTATAAGAGAGCCTGAAATAACCGTTCTACTAAATATAAAAGATATACTTCAGATATCCGACAAGAATGAGAACAAAAGAAAAACAAATGAATGCATGTATGAGATAGTACTTGTAACATTATGAGCATTTATTTTTCAGATAAAACATTTTATCTTTTGACAAACTGAAGTCACATTACAGTTCGCCAATCTTTTTAAAGACTTTCAACGAGGGTGAGGCGTGAGTTTAATATAATTTAATAGAAAGAGATGAAAGATTAGTTTTTAACAGCAGCTTAATTTTATCTAATTTATCCAAGTTATTTATTCATAAACCTATTAGTCGACGTTTCAACATATCTAACATCATTGTCAATACACGTGGAATTAGATTTTAGAGAGAAAAATAAAAGGAAATTATAGTATATATATATGTGTTACATGAGTCATTAGTAGGAAGAATTATTGGTTTATCCTTTCTTTCAATAGATATTAGGATAACCAACATCATTATCAGCTGTTGAAATAGTTAAATATGCACATATTTAGCTATTTGCCCGACCCGTGGTCTATCAATTATCACTGACTTGATTTTTGACTGTTGGTTTGGATATTTGCAGGCCTTCAGGGTAAACTATTAAAGGAGCTGAACAAACAATTCGATTTAAACTAGGTTTGTTATGAAGAATTTGTAAGGATTCCCGAATTAACAATTGATATTTTTTACAATCTTTTGAGATTATTTTCCAATAATCCCAATTGATTGTGTGATTCTTATTGATTTGATGTTTATATATGGCTGATTTCATTAGTTGTTCTTCATTAGTAACTTGAAGATTATCATTACAATTCTCTTCATTGGAAAAAAAAATTTACTTTAGCTTTGGCTCGAAGGTGATCATATCTTCTTAACTGTTGATTATCTACTGCTGAAGTAGCTATTTGTGAAATAGGTGGTAATTTAGGTTGTTGTGGTGCACCATGTCCCTGATATCGTCTCGAAGCCTGTCTAATAGTTTTTCCTAAATAGCTTTCATTGCACTCTAAACATGATATCATATAAACTATATTTGATTGAGCATTTTTTCCTATTTTATCTTTCTGTGGAAAGAAAGTGGATATTGTTGGTGGAGGTCGAGGAATCGGTTGTATATGAAGATCAGGCCTAATATTTTTAGCTAGATTGATAACCTTTTCCCCCAAGATTTTAGTTTCATTTCTAATGAATGGTAAATCTATAAAGATTTGTTCTTTGTTTATATCTTTGTTTTCTGACTCCGTAGTTTTCGTTGATGTTTCCTTTGATATTTTTGATCGTTCAAAATATCTATTAAATATTTTTCTAATTTGATTTTGAACGAATTTAATAGATAACCATTTTTTACAGCTAGATCTTGGATATAATCAAATTCAAAATGCATCAATGAATAAGAAGGACAAATCTTGATTGCTTTGTAAATCATTGAAGTGATAGCTGAGACTTTGTAAGAATGAGGGACACAGGAACTCCATTTTAACAGTAAACCAGTAAACGTAGGTTTACGATAGACAGATGTTGAGAACGAGTTTGGATTAGATATATTTCATATTGTTTGAAAAAATTCAGGTAAACGCTTTTGAATATGTTCACGAGCTAATATTTGAAATTCGTTATGTGTTGAATGTTGTAAAGCAAGGACAAGAAAAAGTTCTTGTACTTGGTTTAATTTAAGTAATTTACATAGCGATTTTAAATATTCTCATGAAAATTTGATAGATTTATCTGAGATAGTCTTATCCAAGATATGACAAATTTTTTCTAAATTATTTTGATTAATTGATTGTAAATCCAGATAATCTATTAAGCATCGACATAAATGTCGTTCAGCTTCGGATTCATGCTCAGATATAAGATTAGATATTTCTATGGCCCAATTTTTTAAATTATTTTTTAATCTTCCATCTGTTGGTTGTATTGAGGTTAAAGAACTAGTAGAATCTGACAACTGGTCTGTTGATGATGGAAAAGAATAGGTAGAAATAATAATAGGTTCTGATTATTCTTGAGAGTGTGGGTGGGTATGGTTGTAGGTGGGGTGTGGGTGGATGTGTGTCTTACCAACACACCCACATTCACGCCCACCCTACTCATGTATTTGGTACTTTATAGCTATTAGTTAGGTTTTGAACTTGAGATTTTCTACTATGATTTCAGAGAAAAAAAAGCATTACACCTAGAAATCTCTATTCAGACAAGAATCTCATGGAAGACTCATTAGAAAAATCTGTTAGAGCAATCCTTTGCGGGATTAAAGATGTGAAACACGATGGATCTGTTGTTACTAATTAAATGAAAATCGTTTTGTTCCATTTCTTTGCAATACCTTTGTAGCTAACTGTTTATCTGATGCTTTAGAACTACGGTTTCTCTGGCACAGTCTGTGATGAATGTAAAGCCTGTCTGTCACGGTTTGTGATGAATGTAAAGCCTGTCTGCTACAGTCTGTGGTCGGCTCAGACCCTGTGTGTCACGGTTTATGATGGGTACAAATCCTGTCTATTACGGTCTGTGACGGGAGAATTACCTGTCTGTGAGTGTGGGGTTTCGGTTTGGTTGGGGGTATGGGTGTGAGCAAGTCTCATGAAGCCATACAACAACACCCACACCCTCACAAATTCAATCACTCAAAAGTCCCTCAAAAAAATGATGCTTATATTATAGAATTGGTTTTCAATAGAATAATAAGAAAGTTTTATCAAAAAAAGGGCCCTCGCAGGAATTGCATTCTGGTATGCTTTTTCATACAAAAAAAATATTTGACTTTATATCGGATTATAATTGACTTTTTTGGTGGCCACGTCGTTCGACTGCAACTTTGAGAAAAAAAGAAAAAATTTTTCAATTTTTTAAAAACCGCTGGTGTTTCGAATAGGAGTTGTCAAAAATCTTTAAAGTTTTTGGAGAAAAAGGATATAATGAAGAAAAATTTTTATCGTTTATATAAGAACAAATGGCGGGCTATCACCCTATGTATTTATCTCACCTTCCATGACTCTGAAGAAAAGTGACTTTTTTGAGGGCGGGGGGGGGGGTTGCCTTAACCTTTACAGAAAAAAACTTTAAGCGAATTTCGTTTTGGCTCTGACACAAACACAAATACACACATACAAACTCATTTCTTTCTTCATATGATCGTTCCAACACTTGAGGAAATATTCTGTTTTTATAAAATATTTTCTTTTTATTCGGCAACGAATAATGTGTTCAAGTTTGAATCGAAACAATCTTCAGCATCATTTTGCAGATGTAATATTTTTAGTGGTTTATGACAGTTCTACAGTTAATAATTCTTGTAAATGCTTTCATTTTATGCCAAACTGACTCTTTTCATACGTGTATAAAGTGGTAGATTCTCAGAGATAACCAATGATAAAAATTTCTATTTTTTCAGCAGGAAAATATAGAATGTGAATATCAATTTTTTCTTCATCTGCAACGATGCATTCATGCCAATACACTCATCTTCCAAACCCATACATCTAAAACAAGATTAATTTCCACTTCTCTTGTGAACTCATTATGTGAAAGAGAAATTGACGTTCTGATTATGATTGCAATATTTTAATAGTTCATGAAGAACGACATTTTTAAGTTAGCAAGTCTTGGCTTGTCTTATTCAATTATTTAAGATCAATTAATATATTTATTACAATAGAAAATTCAAGAATTAGACTTTTCTTTTCGAATTAATTTAGTTAATAAGTAATATTGCGTATTATCATCGTTATAATTTATTTCGCATAATTTTTTTCATTAATGCATCGCATGCATATCATTGATACAACGAATATATGATGAAAATAGACACAACTAGAAATAGGTAAAAATTCAAAATCGAATTTGAAATCAAGGCAAAATAAAGGATATAAATCGTAATTAGTAGTTTTAAACGAATAAATCATAAAAATATTCAAACATCCAGTTTCGTTGCTTTACGTATTTGACTTCATTTTGTACCCATGTTTGAGATGTGTAATTGTTCTTCATTCTATGGTTGATTTGGCTGAATATGGAACAGTTTAAGTAAAGTTTTTTTAAATGTATTTCGAAATAGATGACAAGTTAGAGTAGATAGAAAAAATGATTTGACATTGATAAGATAGTATAAATTAATAGTGAGATACATTGCAAAAGAATCAATTATCCATTTCTCAGCACTCTTAACATTATCAAATGTAAGTGTAAAATAGATATACACACAAATCCATTGTAATGCAAGGAAACATGTAGAGAAAGCTTGTGCAAAAATCATAGTAATAAATTGATTTCGTGAACGATTAATGTTCATTTGTGTAGTTATACCCTAAAATAAAAACAATAACTATTTGATTTTTTGAATAGAGAAACTCGAATATACTCACAACTCGTTGACGACTTTGTCTGACTTTTCGATAGGTTAGTAATACAAGGATGAGCATGATTGTTGGTGTCAGAATACCATGCATGCAAATGTACAAGACACTACCAACGACTGGAATTATTGAAGAACATCCGATAACAGGTAAAACTTCGAAGGTAATCGGTACATGTAAGGACATAAGACAAGTTATTATTGTTGTGATAAGAATTAACCATGGTATCATTTTGAGTTTGTGAAGATGCCACATCAATGATGTTGGACCAAAAGAACAAGCAAATCGATCAATAAGAGACATTATCAATAAATTCATCGATAATTGAGGTAGAAAAGTTAGAAAAAATATCTTCAACTTACAATGAAGAGTATTTGATATATATGCGAGTGCATTCTTCCGTTCCGGATGAAAGTAATTAGGAAAGAGATTAACAAAAAGACTAATAATATCTATCAATGAACCACATAGAGTGTAAATACAACAAGGATTCAAACGAAGTGTCGGTTGAAGATATGTAAAAGTATTGCCGATGAATCCGATAAGACCCAAAATAGTAAACACTAGTGGCAATTGACTTATGATTCGATCTGATAGAAAGGTCAGAATAGTAATGATAGAAATTGATCGTGACGATGATAATGTGTCGATCAAGTCTGTTTTATTATTTGCAAACATTTTCTTGAAATAAATCGATAAAATATTTGTCTAAAATGATAACATTTGATGTTATATCTGTTCGCAACTGAATTGGGTAAATATTTTATTTGTGTTTATTTAAATTGTGTGAAGTGTGAAGATAAGTTCTATTTCATTTGAGACTTATTTGACTTTATATTTTATAATGAGAACTGTTCCAGCGTCTAAATCAATGCTACCTTTTATATTTCAAAAGTAATTAATGTTGACGCATAAAAGAAGGACAAAATTTTTCATGATTTATCCTCATTCTCACTTAGGCTAATCACTCTTCTCATTTAGAAAATCTTGGAAACACAGTTTGTCTATAATATATATGCCTGCTATAACCTAAGTCTTTGATGTTCCATAGAATATGTTCTAGTTATCTTAAATTCTTGTCAGAAAATGATTGAGCTAAATTTCTTGTAATAATGTTTTATCTGTATTATAGTCGACGACATCAAAAAGTTTTTATAGTAGAATAGATGTCATAGAAAATGAATTCAATTTTAGAGAAAAAACCTATGATTACAGTTGTTTTAGTTTGATTGCCAGATACACATCTTGTCTCTATTCAGGCAAGCAAATGATGGGGAAAACGAATAGTCTGATATCTAGTTCTGATAGCACGTTTAGTCTAGTCTTTCTCTCAATAAACGAATTCTACATGAACTGTCTGGAGTCGTTTGGAATATAAGACTCGTTCGAAACATTGTAAATTAAAAAAGAAAGAGCGTAGTTTTACTTAATGTTTTCTCAAGTGTTAATATTAATAAAAAATGTTTATTATAGAATCGCAAAGTAGTTATATATATGAAAATATTAAAAAAAAAAGGATTCATTTGGAATTTTTTACGTTTCCTTCAGAAGAAAATTATTCGATCTAAATCTCATTTTATCTTCATATCATTAGATTTTAAATTAAGATAAAATAATTTTCTCATAGAAAAGTACGAAATTTAGTTGTTCTAATAAAATTATTCTTAATAGTTATTAGAATCTAAAACTTTAAAGGACATAAATAGGCAAGTTTCGTCAGATTCTTTCTTCTAGTCTAGATATTAACAAGTCTAAATGAGTTACTTGGTTAATTAAGCTCAACTAAAAGAGACTATCTAAGAAGTTTAGAATATTCTGAATCAAAACTTTCATTAGCTCCTTAAAAAACGACTATTCATGAGTAGTCAGGCATCCAATATTGTCTGATCAAATGTTCAAATCTACCTATCTTCTTTTATTCTGCTCAGTCTTACCATTTTCCTGACGCATCTGGATAGTATGAGCAAACAATACGAGCTAGTCTATATTTTGTTGCAAAACTTTGAACGTCAGGACAACTAGTTTTGAAAAATCCCAACTCATTTCAGACTAGGCCAGAAGATAGCACAGACATTTGAGACCAATCATGTCGATCGTCTTCTATTATTTTTTGCTTACTTGGATAGGTATGTTATGTAACTTCTTTTTTAATTATCTTTATAATGAAGAATAGAAGCAAAGAAAATCTTTATATTTGAAAAGTAATAGTAAATTAATTAAAAGATCATTATTCTTTGTAAAACAGGCGTAAAGAAGAAACTCTCTACATATTTGAAAAATAATGATAAACAAATGAAAAAAGCATTATTCTTAATAAAATAAGCATAAAGAAAATTTTTCTTTATCTTCATAAATAAAGATAATATAAAGAATAAAGAATTTTCTTTTATTTTGTAAAATTATCTCATAAATGATGATCGTATTATATAATTAAAATATAATATACAATAGAATTTTTCTCATATATCGTTTCATGGGTAGTGTTTATTATTTGACAATATGACATAATGAAATGATGATGGTTGTAAGATAGGATACTACTTAACGTATTCTATTCTTATACAGAGTATTTGCATAAGTGCCTATTACATGAAGAAGGATAATTTTATTTTTCATATTAAATTCATTTTTACAAAAAAAGATTGTCTTTATGTTTTGTTTTTTTTATAAAAATTACAAATTTCTTTATTTCTTCATCTTTTCTTTATGTCTAACAAAAAGGTAAACTATAACCCCGCCACTTGTATGGCCAAGTAGAACTTGTCAGAACATTACATCGAATATTTTTTGACGACAGTAGTTCGAAGAATATTATAAGATATCAAAATAAAAGTTCGTATTATAATTTGTAATTATTCCAAGAAAGAACAAATATATCGTGTAAACTTTTTTTAATTCTTCAAGTGTAGGAAGAGTCATATAAAAACAATCGGTTGTGTGTGTATGTGTGTATGTGTGTATGTTTGTGTCAGGCTCAGAAGAACATCAGGGTTTAAAAAATACCCATTTAAAGTTCTTTTCTATTAAAGTTGACAAAAGTAAATCGAGATCCGAGAATCCGAATCTCGAGTCAGTTTCTCAAAACCTTGAATTGATTTTTTTAGGTTCAGGGAAAATGTTTTTTTTGAGAAAATAATAATATTGTTTTGAGTGTAGGAAGAATTATATGAAATAAAATAAACATTTGTTTATTATTGTCAGAGTGAAAGATGAAACGTCATTAAAACAACCTGCGCTAAGTGTTCGATATTCGCACTTTTCATATTGGGCTTTTTACCAGTCCGATTTTTCAAACTGAAACTTCAGTTAACCCGATGTATGTGATAAGTTCTTCTTTAATCACCTATTTTATAACTAGGTTTCCACGGATGAGGCTTATTTATAACTGAGTTTCTAAATAGTGATGTTTTTTATAGGATTAATCTAGTTAGACAGACATTTTCGGTATGGAATTCGAGAAAAGATGAGTTTTTTGTTTGTAGTGAAAGAGATGGGTTTTGTTTTCACAACTTATACTAAAGGTTCTTTCATGTTTTTAAATCTATCATCTGAGCTAATATATACGTACATAGATAGACGTGGATCCCAAACTTCAACCTGATATTAATTTATTATATGTTATAACTAGTATTATGAAAAGTGATACATTTAAGATGTCATGTTTTCGAGAATTCTAATGTGTGCAATGTCTAGCTACTGTTATTTGAAGAAAATATTTTGGAAAGGTTATTTCCTGAAATGTTGCGATTCGTTGAATAAACCCCAATAGTCGATATGAAATGGGCCTGTAAAAGATATATCAGATGCAAAAAGCTGACAAAAATGAAGCTATTATTCAAGGATGAAAAATAGCTTTTATGTTTAGACATAATAAATGAATAGTTTGTTAGACGAAAACCATCATTGAAAGAATTTTTATCTGCTGTACCGTTAGTGAATATGAATGAAATAAGGGTGGGGGTGTATGGGTACGTGTGTGGGGTGTGATTGAGGGTGTTAATCTTCTTTTTAGACACCCATATCCACACCCACACCCACCCTTGACGTTGTAAAACCTTCAATTGCTTGCTGCTAAAACAAAATAGTTATCACGCAATACGTAGCAATTATGAAAAATGAAGATAATAAACTATGTAATTGCTAAGAACAACTCATAGTATTATAGTACCTAGGGTTATCCAAAAATAGTAGCGGAGGTTCTTTTTTTCTTATAGAAAGCTTGAAAATTTTTTATTTTTTTATGAATCGATAGAGCGTCGTTCACTCTATCTTTCTATGCTATTTTATCACTGTTAAATTAATACCAAAATAATAAAATCTCGATAAAAACTATTTTTGTTGAAAACCAGCTGGTAACATTTAGATCATTATGAGTGTGGTTTAATAAATGGAACACTTGCATTTCATTTTATTATCACTCAATACATTGTATTAAAGAAACACAAAATATGCTAAAAGATGCAGCGTGAAAAGCTCTACAATATATGAAGTAACGCTTATTTTATAGTTGTACATTTTGTTTTAAAAATGAATAAAACTCTGAGTTACCGAGTTTCGACGTGATGAAAACGAGACCTTTTTTGGTAAAAAAAATGAACTCAGTTTTTTTCTGTCTTTTCTTTGTATCATTGTTCTTTGTAAATTGTAGAGCTCCTCACGCTGCATCTTGCAGTGTATTTTGCTTTTTAAAATAAAACATATCAAGGAATAAAAAAATGAGACAGAAAAAATGGAATTAATCTTTTACCAAAAAAATAATCTCACTTTCGCAACGTCAAAATTTGGTAGCTCAATGTTTTGTCCATTTTTAAAAGAAAAAATACAACTTTAAAATAAGCGTTACATCTTATATTGTAGAGCTTTTCACGCTGCATCTTTTGGTAAATCCTCTTTTCTCGATACAACGTATTATGTGATAATGTAGTGGAATGCAAAAATGCCACATCCATTATGATTTAAATATTACCAGCTGGTTATCAACAAAAATAGTTTTTATTGAAATTTTATTATTATGATATTAGTTTAGCAGCGACCAAATAGCATAGAAAGATAGAGTAAAAGACGCTCTATCGATTCATAAAAAAAGAAAATTTTTTCAAGCTTTTTATAATAAAAAAAAGAATCTTCGCTACTACTTTTGGATAACCCTAAGTATATATATCTATGAACAAATCATTATTCTTATATTGAAATTACACACTTAATACCAACACTTTTACTCTTAGATGCACCAAAAAACATAACTTATTCTTTGAGATAACATCATACTACTCTTCATTTTATAAAAGAAATTAATTTCATTGCGAAAAATCCAAGAATAAAAGCTATTGATGATGCTAATTTGCTAATATTCTCAAAATTATACAAATTTATCGATTTGCTTATTTTCAGAATATTAGCAAATGAAAATGATTTGCAACTTTTGTTTGAGGCGTTTTTCTATTAAAATAAAATTTTTTATAAAATAGGTTGAAAAACCTAACAACAAAGTTAAGTTCAAGTAAAAGCTACATCTACGAATAAAATAATGAACAAGCTTACGTTTTTCGATTTAGAAGGACGATTAAACGAAATTGAACTCTCAATTTCACCTGTTATGGGCAAAAGACGAGACTGACGTTCTCCATCAATCTTTATTATTTGTAAAAAAAAACCATTGCTTTTTTTTGTAGAACAAATGATGCAAACTTACTTTTTATTTGTTGGTTTAGCTGATGAATCATTATTCTCATCATTGTCGAACTCACTACCAAGTGATTTACGTTGATCATAACTAATTATTAGCAAAGAAAAATATAGTTCCCGGGTTATAAATGATTCAAAAACTCACAATTTTGTACTTGTTATTGATGTTGAACCTAAAGTATTACTACTATTTATACGGTTACATTTATTTTGACTTTCGTTCATAAAAGAATTTTTATTTTCATCTTCTGAATGTTCATCACCAACAAGTATTTCATTTGAACCTTCAGATGTATCAGTTTCTTTAGTCTTATTGTTCGAAATGATAATTGACGTTTTGTTGGTATTTTTTAAATGTTTAGAAAAATTTGATATTTGAAATTGACCATATCTAGAATATAATTTAATTCTATCCCCGCATACACATTGTATGACACAAGTTGGTATATTATCATCATTTAGATTATTAAGGAAAATTTTAAAGTCATTTACTGATATATTTTCCTGAGTAATACCATGAATAGTATTCTTCATATTGATTAACATTTTCATAATACATTGCTGTATATATTCATAATTTTCTTTTGAGTTGACATCACCACCACCTCCACTGCTATTTGTTGATGATGATAAAGATCGACGACTATTTGTTCTAGTTTGTTGTGTTAGAGATAAAAATTGATTTCTTTTTCGAATAATATCATGCGCTGATTTTAATAATAAAATTAGCTTTCCTTTGGTACCAATTTTTATTGTTACTTTGTTTTCAAATGTGTTGCAAACCTCCTTTTTGTAAAGCAATAAGTTGATCAGAAGAATTTTTATTATTTGATTGTTCAAGTACATCGAGTATATCATCTTGATTAATACTACCCAAAATTAAAAAACTATCAGTATCGTGGAATCTAACGATTTTTTCAACATTTTTTCCATAATGTACTTCAATATATTTATAAAAATCTTCGCCTGTAAGTCTGAAGAGTTCTTCAATTTCTTCATCAACCATGGTACGATTGTAATATTTTGAAAATATTAAATTAATAAACAGCAAATCAGTAAATCTGAAAAAATTCAATTCAATTGATATTAATATAATTTTCAACAGTCAATGTTCTCGGCTTCTTTTTTATACCCAATTTTATTTAATACAATCAATCGATTAGTTAGAAATGCTTATCATTCAAAAATAGTTCTGAATCAGTAATTTTAATGAGTGAGTGTACCCAGCTAAACAACGGGTGTGGTGCCCTAATAAAAAGATATTTACACACTGTTTTACACGCTGGTGAAAAAAGTAGCGTGCACATTGTATACACCGAATTGTTTTTTACACTTGGATTTTTCTATTATTGTTCATGCTTTTCTTGTATGTACAAAAATATAATTTATATACTGGACACCATAAAGATTTTATTGGTAGACTCGATTTAATTTGACATAAAACAATAATTGATGCGTTACAGTCATTTGTATTGAAACGTGTCGTTGTGGATTCACAACGTTATCATTTAAGAAAGTTCGTGGATCCAAAAATGAAATGAAAAAATTAAGATAAAAACTACAAGAGTATATTTTGCTCTTACAATTTTCATTTTAGATTTTATTTTTTATTTTTTTATGCATTCATTTTCTTAACTAATGATGTTGTCAATGAACAACGGCATTTTTCAGTATAAATGATCAAAATCTCTTAAATTGACGTAAACGTCGCTTAACTTCTATTTTTAGATGCGATACATAAAAATTTATTACATAGTTGAAAATTCGAATTTGAAATCTATCTATTTATGTATCAAAAAGCGTTTTCTGTTTTGTATTATTTTTTAAATACTTATGGATCTACAATTGCTAATAAATATTTAAAGTTTCATAACAATATCAGTTGATACTTTTCATTCTGTCAGTCTTTTTTTTTGTAATTTGAGAACTATTTATTTTTGATTTTCTTTTCAACTCATCCTGTCTTCATCAAAACGAAAATGAAATGAAAGTTTTTCCAATAAAAAATGTCTTTTATAGACAGAAAAAAGTTTTGCCTTTCTTTTACATTGTGTATACTTTGCTACAAAAAAACCAAGTGTACAGATATATGCTGCTCTTAAAAACATAGTGTTAGCATACATTCTATTTCAGAGTCTCATTAAAAACATTGGTTCTGAATAGTCCCTAGTAGTTTAGAAACGAACAGTGAGTTGCCACACACATTATAATAATAGCGTGCTCCTCTTTTGGATAGTAACGTGATCCTCATTCATTACAATCTTACCATGTCAGAATTAATAATAACGATGTTGAAAATTATTCCTAAACATTTGCCAATAGACTTTGAAAAGCCAAAACATTTGACAAAACGAAAATTTTAACTCTCCTGTTGTATCATACTATAAGATTAGATATGAATAAATATTGTGGTTCGGAGTTTCATTGTAACTACTAACAGCATGCTTTTATTTTCTGCAAAGAAAACTTAATTATGAACTTGTCTTTTGTCTTGATGATACACAATACAAATTATATAGTCACTTTAATACAAGCTTTTAGTCAACTAATTTTTTTCCATATGCACTCTTTTCAACTATTTAAACTAAATAGATTGATCAGTAATATACGATAAACTGAATTTTGTACATCAACCTGATTCAACAAAATTATTTTCCGATAAGTACTATACTTATACTCAAATGACCGACACTCACTCTATGCGCACACAACAATGTACATGAACGATTATTGTTTGAAACAAAATAAAAGAATTTTTTAAGATGCTTGTAGGATAGATCACGTGTAAAAATTATTAGCGGTGCTACGATGAAGACAATAGGGCCATCCAGCTTATAATGATATTTTCTTGTCATAAATCTAATTAAATGCATGATACACAATATTGCATCTCCCAACTTTGAACAATAGCATTCATAGGCAAAAATTCAAAGGGAAAAAAAGCGAGACTTCCTACTTCTGAACTACAAGTGAAGTACAAGTTCAGTAGGTTAACGTACAAATGAAGAACAGTGAAGAAGGTGAAGTACGAAGTCTCGCTTTTTCCTCCCTTATGAAAATATCATACTGCTGTAAAAGAAAATTTACACGCCACCATACTTTAAGTGTCTTCCCTGTGCTTCACTCGTACTGACGGTACTTCAAATTTTTTTTGAGGTAGAAGAAGTCTTGCTTTTCCCCCCTTGTATCTGCTCTTATGTGTATACTACAGATACATATGTTTTATTAGTCTTTGTGCTCACAAAGCCGAAGTATCATTTTGCGATAATTTTCGGGAGGTTGTAGCTCTTAGTTGAAGTAAGCTGTAATATTCTAAAGTCTGTCAAAATATGACGAAGATATTCAATGTTCCCCTTGTCTAATGACATATGGAACATCTTATACCATGCTCAAGCCCAAATAAACTTAGATAATCGAAATTTTCCATGTTTTTCGTTTAAAGACGAGCACTTCATTTCTTCATCACCTAGCTGAATTTGTTTGTGTAAGTATAGCTCTTAAAATTTTAACTTTTCAAAACTTTCTTTATATGACAGTTGTGCCAAGGATGATTAGAAAACGATTTACAAATGAAATAATAATCTAGCTGTTTACACGATAACTTTTGAAAGGAGAGTGAGATCTTGATGAAATTTTCTATTCAGTATTATCTCATCAATGTCTCGGTTGAGTTCGAAGATGAAAATGATTCGTTGAGCCATTGCTGAGTTATGGCGAAAAAGTTATTTTTCTTTTCTATCCTTTTTCTCGAAGCTTTTCTATGCAATTATTTCTTACTGTTTGAAGTACATATAACACTCGGATTTTAATCCGAGGTTTCCACATTTATTTTAGATTCTGTTTGAAATTTTCATTACAAATGTTAAGCAAACGTTAAAGAAGGATGTGAGTATGAGTATCAAAAATAAACCGATGCTGACATCCATACCCTCCAGTAAATACTATGTTTTAGCTTTGATCCTGCAAGCACACTCTAGTCCTTCAAGACATTTTTGATTTAACAGTTTAGAAGAAAAACTACAAATGTAGATCTACATTTAGTCACATTTGCACTATCAAATTATAAACTTAATCGATTTTAAATGATAAGTTTAGCACAATGTAAGATAAAATTGCATGTCACAGTAACTAAGAGATTAATCGAAATCCAAAAATTCTTCTTGAATTAGCTATTTATTCCAAATTAACACAATTGAATATACACGCCCTCTTTTCTTTCATTTTTCTGTACGTCCATTTCCCAAACCATTTCTTCCTTGCATACCTGTAAATGGACTTGTGTATATTTGTTTTTCTTTAGCTATTGCCTTTCAGCAATAACATTTTCATTATGTGCGTATTTCACAATATTTTACGCTTCAGAGTCACGTCATAAAAAATTTCATTCCGGTTATTTACTTCCCCATAACTGCATACAAAATTATCGGTGTAATTCGTTATAGAACTTTTAATAGAATTCGTGAATAAGAAGAAAATGAGTATTCCATTAGTCGACCGCTGCATTGAATGTCTACTTTGTCATATGATTGGGGATCAGTTAGGAGCTGGTGTCGAAGGTTACTCAGCTGCCAGAATTAAACGTGAGCTTGGAACAGTACGCGATGATATCAAAGCCCCCCATATGGGCATTCCAGAACTTGGGCCTCGTATTCACATGTATACGGACGACACAAATAGCATGCTCGCACTAGCTCATAGCCTTGTTATCAATGGCGGCCTGAAAGCCAAACATGCAGCAAAATCTTACGCTCAGTTTTGGTCAACTGGAAATAAACGAGGCTATCCAGATTCTGCTCAAGCAAGTATGCAGGTCAGTGTGATGTCTTTTTTTCAATCTTGTTCAATTTCTTAGTAGAAAGCAATCCAAATATCAGCGACAGTCCATTTAAGATAAGCTAAAAACAATGAAATAGACTTCTCAGGATCATTTCGAACATTGTTTCTTAAAAAGTCACATCGGATTGTAATTGCATTCTTGCAAAACAAATAACAGGAATGCTATAATAAATTGTCTAATAAATCCCAAGTTCTCTGAAAGTAAATTGTATAAAAGCATTTATCAGTAATTGCCAATTACAATCAAAGTCAAGAAGCTTTTTCTCAACTTTGACGTATAGCTAGCTTTAAGTTCTATGTTGAAATTCGAATGTTGTTGAAAAAAAACGAACGTAATTTTTAAACGATAGAACACCAGACTCTATAGACGAATACTGAATGTTAATATTCACTATGAAAATAGATCTAAAGAAACTTAAATAAACTGAATCATTTTTAAAGTCTGAGTATATTTTCATGATGTGATAACTTTTCAACAGATTGACTCATTTCGCTTTCTTATTTTAAAACTGAAATCCAGCATACCGTTTTACTCGATAGGTTCAAAAGTATTCTGTGATAGGTTTTTCTTTTACCATTGAAAAACAAAGGTTAATCAATATATATATGAAAAATGTTATTGCATATTCCTTTGATGTAGTGTGTACTGGATGAGAAGGTCGATTATCGTGAATGTGGCCGTATTAGCTTTCCTGATGGATAGTTTGCCAATGGTAGAGCAATGCGAATAGCTCCACTTGCTCTCGCCTTTCGTGATGCATCTGATGAACAACTCTATGAAGCAGTTCGTATGGCTATTATCTCTTCACATGTACATCCTGAAGGTATAGATGGAGCATTTATTTTGGCTAAAGCAATTATCTTAGCTCTTCATTGTGAATCAGTTGATGTTTTCGATTCATCTGAATATCTCAACATTCTACAAAAGACAGCACGAACAAATGATATGCAGACTCAGCTTACAAAGTTGATTGCACTCTATAACAAGCAGTATGGTACAACTGGTACGAATCGAACAAAAAGGTATTTATTCAAAAAATTTCCGATTACAATATCGTAAAATCGGTATACCCAAGTTTATATGATAGATCTCGGACAAAGTCCATGAAAATAAAGGTATTGAAGCTAGTTGAAATATACTGCTTTTGAAAAAGAGAATGTTAGACCACTATGGAGTATGAAGAGAGAAAACTTTAAAAGTAAAATTTTTATTGTTTCGAGTGTATTTTGTAGAACAGATTATGAAGTAGTACGATATTTCGGCAGCAGTTTTCAAATCAAAGCAATTGAAGCAATCCCATGCGCTCTATGGATTGTATGCACGAGTTATCGTGAACCAGAAGAGTGTCTTGTTCGTAATGTAAACATGGGTGGTGACACTGATACCGTGGCAGCAATTATCGGAGATATTGTTGGTGCTTTGCATGGCTGGCAATGGATTCCTTCTCGATGGTACGATAATATAGGACCGAATTCCGACGAGAATTTGGGTAGAGGAAAAGACTATGCCGTTGATTTAGCCAAGAAACTAGCCGAAATAAATTTGAATCATATACTAGATGACGATGATTAATTGAAGAAATAAATTCTTATATGTTTTAAGATGTTTGAAATACAACATTAGTCACAACTACAACCTCGCTTCTTTTTTCGATTCAGAAGAAGTTAAAACAAATTAAACGTGTCTCTTTGATTCAGTATTTTCGATCGATAAATTATTTTGAATATCACTCAACAAAGACATGACTCGTTTCAATGATAATTCCATCGGTTTCAGTTGAGTGTGATTGTTCGTCAATATCTATCGGTGAATGATCTAATATAGGTTAATATCATCATCATTATGTTGTCTAATACTGAATAGGTGTAACCTTCACGCTCGTTGATCTTCATCAAATTTTAAATTCAATAATCAAAAATAAAATTACTGGCTGATACGGGTGTTTATTATTAATGGATAAGTAATGAGAAGGGTTTATTAGAAACCTTCAGAGTCTTTCTACAAGATATGGTCCATGTATGATAGCCTAAGGTTTAAAGTAATGTTTAACCTTTTCCGTTTTTATATAATATCATTCATGCATCAAAGCTACGGATGAGATGAGCTACTGACTTATCGCATTTTTCTTACCATAGATTCATTTTAATTAAAGAGGAACGTCATTTTATTAAAAAAAAACCAAACCAAATATTGGTTATGCCTGAGATGATGACTTAGCGAAGTTACATTTTTTCATGCATTTTTCAGTATTTTAAACGATGAAATAGATCTTTTCACAATGAGGTATATCTACATTTGCTATGTATATATACACACATTTTAATAACGATACTATAATTTCACTATTTTTCTTCTTAATAATGCTGTTGGTTTTTCTCGTTTTATTTCATATTTTTAAATTTTTCTCACGAGACAAGTGTGAATTTTCAGAATTCGATCTCTATTATGGAGCTCTTTAATTGAAATAGCATTGTGTAAAGATCGATGGTGGAATGGTCAACCACATACACAAACACATCCATGTCCAATCCTTGATTTTACAAAGTTTTTCTTTTATAGAGTCTCTGTGTGACTAAATTTTAATACTTGACCATCACCAATGAAGAGACAGAGAAAACCACTTATAATTGTTTTTTATCTGTTACATTCAATAGCAGGATGCATGCAATTCGGTACAGAAACGCATAACTACAATGTAGTTATTAAAATAGAGGCGACATGGGGAATTTCTTCTATTAATGATCATGCTTTTTTGTTGCACAGCATGGACGTTTCCTTAATTATGAACGAAATTCTAATTCAAAAAGAAAACGATAATTAACAGTGAAATGGCACCCGATGAAAACATTGCATGAGAATGTTTTCAGATGTAAAGCAAGCACGAACAAATTCTGATCACTCTTCATTTATTTGATTTTGCAATCATAATATAACAAACGTAACTTGCAAGACATAATAGACCTTCTTACATATTGACTAAGGCAATAAAAAAGAGCTATTTTTCTTCATATGTCTGTGACTACCACAACTTGATCATTAGAATGCTTAGCAAAATACTTACTTAAATATTGTTTAGAAAAATAATTAGGAAATCCATTAAAAGTGAATTTTAAGAGTTGGGAGAGTTTGTCAGAATTCAAGAAACCGTGAGAATACGAGTTTAAGAATAAAAGAAACATCAACCTTTTTAATAAATGATTAAGAAGAGTGAAATATTGAATTCTGCACTATCTTTCATAGATGCAAAGTACCATTTTTGTTTTCATCATTAAGTAAAACAGCTGGAAACGAAAGAATAAGAAGCACATAACCGATGTGTTAAATTTTCTTGTGCCTTTTTATCAGCGATTCATTAGATTCTAAAATGTCATCATCAGATGTTTACTATATTGCATACATTAATAATATTTCAACTGAAATTTATCGTTATTTCTCAATTTTCATTTTTCTCTTTGGTGCATCTGGTAATATTCTAAATATTCTTGTTTTATCACAACGATCTTTTCAAAAAAATTCATGTGCAATACTTTTTCTGGTCTCATCTGTTGCTAATTTTGTTGCTATCCTTTCTGGTCTTACTTCACGAATGTTGTCTGCTTGGACAGCTGATCTAACAAGTACCGATAGATTTCTTTGTAAATTTCGGTCCTTTATTCTTAACGTAGCAAGGGCAGTGGCATTTTGGCTCATACTATTGGCAGCTGTAGATCGGTGGCTATTATCAAGTGCCAACGTTCGCCTTCGCCAAATCAGTACATTGAAAAATGCACAAAGAGGTATAGTTATCATAATAATCTTCGCTACAATTCTCTTTTCACATATTCTATATTGTTATGAGCCAAATATGATTAATGCCCCTCTGAAATGCTACGGAATAACATTGACATGTCGTTTTGTCACAGATATATCTCTTACATTTCTTACCACTCTAATTCCGATTCTGCTAATGTTCGTCTTTGGTTTAATGACCATTAAGAATATACGTCACTCACGAAGTCACATTCAACCTAGAGATACATCAGTTACAAATGGTATATCGCTAACAAACGCAAATCAACGACAACAACGAAACAAGACCGATTCTCACCTTCTTCTTATGCTTCTCGCACAAGTTGTTTTGCTCTTTATATTTGGTCTCCCATTGGGCATGCAAAAACTCTACGCAACTATAACAATGAATAGAAACTCATCTGCATTACAAGTTGCTATCGACAATTTTGCCTATACTCTTGCCGTACTTTTTAATTTTTTGGCCAATGGAATGCCATTCTATATATATACATTATTTGGTGGAAGTATATTTCGAACAGCATTTATCAAAATGTTATTAGCAGGAAGAAAGAAAATCTGTTGCCAATGAAAATTGCTTCACATATAAAATACAGAACCTTCAACCTAGTACATTTGTCATATTAAATGCTTAAAAAATAAAAACGAACCATTAAAACAAACGCATGAATCTTAAAGTAACGCTTTATGACGTTGGTCGAGATAGGTAGCCATTTTATAAAAATTATTCAAAATCGTAAAAATAAACGATAGTCTCAAATTACTGTGGTAATTGTGTTACTAGGTTTTATTGATTTGTTGCGCGTAGACAAAAAAAATGATTCACTGACACTCAACATCAATGCCGACACCTGATTTTATGCTCGATTCACAACAATAATAAAGAAAATTTGGATTTCGAGCAATAACTGAAACAGATAGATTGCTGGCCACAAGATGCTTATATTTTTTTGACAACGTCTCTAGAGTAAACGATAGACATAAATGAAATGTTTCTCTAGAAAAAAAGGATGTGGGTGAGATCTAGATATGAATTAAGGGATGATCATTATTTCCATCAGATTCACATATCCTTGATTACGAGAAATTTATTCTCAACTTGTTATGTTTATATTTTCATTATTATTAGAAAAGATATTGCATAATAATATGCTATTTGAAAGACTGAAATGAGTACTCAAGACATATATTATATCTGTTTCCGTAAATATGTTTCACTGAAAAACTTTGCTGCGTCACAAACATTTGCAACTAAACACGCTTTGAAAGTAGATTGGAGAAGTAGGTACTCGAGCATATCATTGTCACTTCGATGAAATAATTTTCTATGCAGTCTGATCCTGAAATCTTTCCTTTATTTTGTTTCTGTCAATAAAACGATCAAAGTTTCTATTGAAAAAATCCATATGAAAAAGAAGCATCTTTTGGTACTAACTTGAATGATGATTCTGATTTCGGATGTAATTTCATGAAAATCAAAGTTCATGCTTTGAAAACATTTGTGTATGTTCAGTTGGCCTGATGGTAAAGTTACTTGTTTAGATAAACAATTGTTATACAATTGGCTATTCGACTAATCGGTGCATTAGTTTAATTATAACTCGGGAAATATTACCCGATCATGATAACAAACATCGTTCGCACGAGTCTCTCTTGAGAGCTGATGATTTCAATAGATTATAAATTTTTTCATGCATTCAAACTCTCGAGCATTGTTGTATCAACATTAATAAAAATTAATCAATTCAAGTCGAATAATCGAGAGAGATTAATATCATGGATATATGAAGATAATAAGAAATAAATATTCTTGAATGTGTATTAACACGTTTCTACTTGTCTATGATACTTGTAACAATGATTTGACATAATCAAAGGTTTTCGTTTAGAATGATAAGATGATTAGAATCCATTTGATTGATTAGTCGCATTCTTGTAGCTGGGAAAAGACTTTCATCTTCTGTTCTGCAATATAAATGAGTACAGATAGACTTTCCAGTTTTACATTCGACACAAAACAATGTTTTTACACCTTTCTTACCGAGAATATTCTCCTATTCAAGTAATTTCCGTGATTTAGTGCGGGAACTATACGTAGAGTGAAAATAAAGTTGAGAGAGAACAGAACGATAATAGAACTCACCTAAATACTCACCAGACAAACTCCTTGCTGGACTTCGTGACGGAAATGAATAACAAAGTAATTCAAAAAAATGCATTATAAAATAATTCAAATTCCATTATTATGTTCCAACTAATTGACCGGGCACTATCAGGTACTACAACACCCACACCCACACTTAGTTTTTCTTGAAAAATTTGTTGAGTTGAACAGTTATGCAAAATAATTTTTCAGAGTGAAATTAGGAACTGAGAACTTCAATTTGATTTTGAGTCAAAAACAAATCAATGAATTCATCTTTCTCTAAATACAGTGCTGGACAAAAGTTCTAGGACAAACTTTTCACTTTTATAATATTTTATTAACAAGCTACTATGAGCAACTGGTGATGTGCTTTGATAGATCTAATAGCGATCTCTCATATTCTGTTATAGCATTATAATTGCACGTTTCTGTAGCAAGCTATATAAATTCGAATATGAGTCCATTGGCCAAAAGTTCTGGGACAAGGTAGGAATATTGCATTGAATATTGAGTATTATATACAAAAATGATTAGATAAAGCTGAAAATTTCAGAATTTATAGTTCTTAGAGAGACAGTATTGTTGATAAAAGATAATTTCGAAAAATTTGTTAGCATCATAATTTGCTGAGATTAGCAAGGATGACATCTCGATATCTCCTCATGCCCCTACTCACCTGGACTCAAGTACATGAGTTCTTCATGAAACTTTCAGGATATATTGGACCTAGTGCCATTAGTACATATCCAAAATTTCAGGTCATTTCTTCATATCAATTCCGAGATATTTCAACTTTTAGGTCAAAAAATAGCACTTTTTGGGTGTAGACCATAATTGAAATCTTACGTGCGAAATCTCAAGATGGATACACTATCAAACAACACAAGAATAAAAGCTTAATACCGTATCGCTGAAGGAAACATCCCGAGTGAGTCTCCTTTGGTGTCTTTCATTGAGAATTATTGATCACCGCTCATCTCGAAGATATTTTGATTCATGTAATCTTTGAGCTTAGATGATTTGGATAAATAATGAACAAACTGATACGATATTAAGCTTTTATTCTTGTGTTGTTTGATAGAGTGTATCCATCTTGAGATTGGTACGGTGAAGAATTCCTTGTTTTCTTCTTTCTTTATAAAAATATAATTCTACTATTCAAATTTCACGTCCATTATTAGGCATTTTTAACGAATTTCTGACCCATATTACAATAAATTTTCACTTACTACACAACTAATGAGAAATTAAAAAAAATAAATAACGTAGCAACATTAAGCCATGTGTTTTCTATAATTTAAAACGGTCCCGAACAATTTCGCACGTAAGGTGTCAATTATGGTCTACACCCAAAAAGTGCTATTTTTTGACCTAAAAGTTGAAATATCTCGGAATTGATATGAAGAAATGACCTGAAATTTTGGATATATACTAATGGCACTAGGTCCAATATATCCTGAAAGTTTCATGAAGAACTCATGTACTTGAGTCCAGGTGAGTAGGGGCTTGAGGAGATATCGAGATGTCATCCTTGCTAATCTCAGCAAATTATGATGCTAACAAATTTTTCGAAATTATCTTTTATCAACAATATTGTCTCTCTAAGAACTATAAATTCTGAAATTTTCAGCTTCATCTAATCATTTTTGTATATAAGACTCAATATTCAATGCAATATTCCTACCTTGTCCTAGAACTTTTGTCCAGCACTGTATTTTTGATTAAAGAGTATATTTTATCATTAGGTAATTTTTCGTTGGAAACTAAAAAGCGAGAATTATAAAAAAAATTTACATATCTCAAACATAATCAATAATAAACACTTCAAACTGATCAAAACAAAATCTATTGATATGCGTAACACAATAGTGCATTCCAATAGAGGAAAAATCGATGAAACACAAGCATAACACGATGATACATCTACAATTTTTATTAACTTAAGTTTATCTCGACAAAAGTCATTAGTATAAAGTGTTGCATGGTATTAACTATGAAGTAAATGAAATAAAAAATAGGTCACAAGAATAGAAGTTGAAGAAGTTTGAAAAAAATTTTGAAGAATGTTACTTGATTGATTCCTTTGTCTCTAAGAATCTGCAACTTATATTGGTCATAGATTTTGCGAATAATTCGTATTTCAATTACAGAACAATCATAGACAATTTTTATTGATGTAATGCGTAAGAAAACGAACAGATGAAAAAATCAAAACGTGCCTCGACAAGAAAGATTTTAAAGAATGGCTTGTAAATTCAACTAAATGAAGAATATATTTTGCTTCATTAATGATAGATAAATAGTTAATGTTTGTTTAGAACTTGTAGATACTCAGTTAAAAAGGGTCAGTGGAAGATGTTGGTTTGTAAATTTTCGTTTTTGTATATCCATACTTATACATACACTCGTAAAAATATAACTTCATTTTTTCAAAATAAGATTCCAATGTATTCTATTTGATAATATCCACGTGTATACTTGGAAATCAATTGAAATAATCTTAAATGAATTTTTAAAAACATAATTATTACTACGATTATTCGTACGATGCTTTTTTCATACAATTCTGAAGAATGTTATCGGTTTATCGCATAGCCATATAATGTACAACTAAACTGCTTCTTATTTCTATCGTATGGCGCATGAATATATGATATCATTGATTGTTCTTCGCTGAAAACAAAATGTCTTTTACCATGAGTAAATCTCACTTGATTACATAATAATTCGTTGTGATCAAAACTCTTATATCATTGCACCAACTGAAGAATGCTGAAATATTTTAGAATTGTAAAAGCATAGTTAGAACTATCAGTAAATACATGTACAATCTATTTTGAAAAATATTCAACTGTTAGATAATTTTATCTTAGAATCATTGGGTATTTGTCATATCACAACGTATGGTATTCAGTATGCTAGTGAAAAATTTCATATTCATCTATACTTCCGTTTAGTGTTTATTGATTATATAGTTACAATATGCGTTTTTTTCAGTTTTCCAGAAATATTTAGCTATTTACTTTTTTTCAAACTATTACACACCTGTTCTATATGTCGAACCATTCGTTATAATATATGATTCAATAGAACGACTTGTGATCTACAATATTCCCATGATATTTATCGAAAATAGCTGAATTATTTTCCTTTGTGGTGATGCAAATATCGGAAATAGCAAGTTTCCCATTTGAAATTTAGAACTATAAACCATGTTTAGTATAATATATTTTGATTTCAAATATAAAAGTTTCATACAGAATGAATGCCTATTAGTGTATTTTCTGATTCTCCATGCTTGAGATCATAGCAATGGAAAATGATAGATTTCCATGTATATGTCTAGTGCGTATGTAAAATAAGAAAATTCGCAAAAAACAACATAATTGTCATGCAAAATTATCTCGATTTTCGACAATGAAGTTTCAAGAAACATAAAAACACAAAAAGAAACAATTTCATCTAGAGTCACTCCTGTATTATCAAAAGTGTTCATTATTTCTTCTGTTCATCACAGTTGACCGGAGACTGGTTCTTCACTTTTATTTATCTCCAGTACAAAATGAAGGATAAATGGTAAAAATTATCGTTTTTTCAAATTTACTGAAGCTGCACGAAAACTCATATTAAAATGTCGAGACCTGGATTCACTTGACATAGTTTGAATGGTCTTTTAGACACTCAACGTTCTCTAAAACTTAGTGAACCAAAGTAAGGATTTTTGTCACAGCAAAAAACGCGCACAGTATGGAGACTGATTGTGTATGAGAACTATTCTACATATGAAAGACAGCGATTGATTTGGTATTATCAATTGTTTATTGATAGTTTACTTCAAACAAAATGTTCATTCATTATAGGCTAGAAGGGAATTCGCGTTGTCTGAGCCACAATTGGATTTAATACTACAGTGAAGAAACCTCTCTAAAAAGCAAACTGATAGAAAAATATTTCTAATTACTTAATTTAGGAAGCATTCAATTTTTTTATATCTTTTTCGACACAATCTCACTTGTGCTATTCAGTTAAAAACAAAACTTGATTTTGATGTATCATGACTTGTTCTTTGGTTGTGAGTTTTTTCTTCCAGTTTGAAAAATAATTTTATGATTTTTTCTCTGTTTATGAATTCCTATTGTACTATTATTGTGATCACATAACATTTTCATCCTTCAAAAAACTGTGTTTGCGTCTTTTACAGAATGATTCATATCAAAACAAAAATTCATATGCCACGGGCAGGAATCGAACCTGCTTTATCCGGACCACAACCGGATGTAATACCATTATACTACCGAGGCGAAAGTAGGTTATTGGCTATGCATATATTATATCACAACTTTCTCCTAAATATATGCATCCTCTTTATCCTATTAGCGAGATAGATTTATTTTGTAAAACTTTAAAAATCCAGTAATAAATATTCTTTACACATTTTCCTTTATCAAATGATTTGCTAGAGCAAATTTAAAAAATCTAGGCATTGACTGCATTTTTAAAGGTTAGAAATAGTCCTGTCATGAAATAGTAACATTTTCTTTCTACAGTCCTTCTTATAAATGATGTCTTTGACATAGTTCTTATTTGAAAACAGTTAACCTATGAATTTAACGAGAAGAAGAATATATATTTATGTCCAGAAACCCTTTTTTTCTTATTTGGTTTCTACTCATCGAATAAATAATTTTATAATTTCATGACTTTCATTGAAATAAACGTGCCATCAATAACCTAATGCTTGACAGCAATCTTTCATGGTTCAGTTCTGGAAGTAATGTATCAAAATAAAAAAAATTCATAAGCCATGAACACATGGATTATAACTAAATGTTCTACTGTTGTACCATCGCTACAAGATACTCTTTTCAATATAGTTTTTTCTTAGCAATCATCAACTTTGCTACTAATTTGATAAAGTATTGATCGTTTTCTTTATCTTTCTTTGGAAAATTTGAAATGAAATTTGATTTCGGTAGCATGTTTCACATAACGTATTGCACACAAGCTATCCAGAAGAGTTTTGTGGTACCAGTATATATCAAAAAATGTTGAGTACTTCAACAAAATGTTTCTTTCAATGTAATAGAATTTGGATGGCTTTCTGAACACGTACATGATCAGTACTCATGCACAGAGACGACTCTGAACGACATACTTACTTTGTTGAAAAATCTTATTTATTAGAATCTCTTGTTCTCTTCTCCGCTATAAAAATTAAAATAACGAATCATGAATACCGATGCCAGTATTGGATTTCTTTTTATGAACCACTATCCAAATACTATTGTAATTATCTATTTTTTTTCTATCATTCAAATAATATTCAATACTGGGTGTGGGTGGGTGTGATGTGTGAGTGTTGATGTGGGTATTGACTTGCATCATATCCACATCCGCATCCACAGAATCCGATGGCACAAAATAACTCTGAATAAAACTGGCGTCTAGGCTCGATAGATTTTGACGAGTTTCGATACTGAATGTGTAGAATCTTTGTCAGAGTTTCATCGAACACTCACGCAGTCAAATTGAAATCTGATACCTGTTGAAACCTAAACCTAGTCGGACTAAGCTTCAGGATTCGATGCATTCCTACACCGTGCAAATGAATAAGCTGCGTTTTGTCAAGATTTCGGTAAGAGTTGGATTAGAAAAAGCCTCGAAACGTTTAAATTCTTTTCCTTGTGATATGAAAAAAAGAATGCTCTGCTTCAGAACTTGCGAATCATCGGCATCTACATACTTCACCCAAGTCTTGAATATATCTGAGCAGCTTACTCGGCCAGATGCAATACTTGATACTTAAAAGGGATGTCCGAATAAATAATGAATTAGAATAAACAGTGAGAATTGGAATTTGCTTTATCCACTTACTTTGTAGAGAGAAAGAGAGTTTGAAACTTTTTGTTTACTGTCGGGAATGTGTTATTTTGATACTTAACAGACTTGCCTCGTTCGAGTGTGCATCGTTGCTTTTGACAAAATTCAAAATAAATTGAGTGTTTATTATATGGAAGGAGTATACATTAGTATTCCTTTCTTTTATTCGCGCTCACATTGTTGCTGTTGCTTTCTCTCTCGCTCTCTCCATTTCGACGAAAAATGAATATGTCTTCGCCGGTTCACAGAAGAGTGCTGCTTCGGGTTTGAGTTTTGTTTGGGGTATGAGTGTGACAACAACCGCCCGCATGAAATCAGAATTGAAATCGGTACCGACAACTGGATGCTCTCGTCTATTTTGAAGAGTAGGCGTGGGTATGCTTATAATTGGTAGAGAAAGGCAGATCCACACCCACATCCACACGAATACTCAATTGCATCAATGTATCAAATCGACCGTCGTGCTGATTCCACACACGGACCATTGGTAGGTACTTAAACATGTGTTGCCACAATCCAGAAGTGTGGGTGTAGATAAGAGTATGCCCGTCCGGATGTTGGTGTGTGGGTATGCGTGGTGAATGTGGGTGTGAAGAAGTCAAAGAGAGTCAGTTCACATACATCCACACTCTAGACGCACACCGAAATCCACACCCACACTCCACACCCCACACCCTCACCCACACCCTCACCCTCACCCACACCCACACACGCACCCACCCACATCCTACTCGGCGGCAAAAATGGTTTACAACTGCTCGAAGCATTCAAAAATAGATCATGCGACAAAACTTTTGTACACGTATATGACCGCATTCATCATCGCCCATGACGATTTCATCGACATACAAATCGGACAGAGAACTTCAAAAATACTATAGATAATCATTTAAAATCTTGCGTGGCCTATAGTGATTCATGTACTCATTAAAAATTGTTCTGAAAATGTTTCCAATGAAAATAGACGGCTCTGATCATTATTGTAAATCTACATCATATGAATATAAACTCTTCATTTTCCAAAGCCACAATTTCTGATCAGCCGTGTCACTTGAGTGTGTGGGTGTGGGTGAGGGTGAGGGTGTGGGTGAGGGTGTGGGGTGTGGAGTGTGGGTGTGGGGTGTGGAGTGTGGGGGTGGATTTCGGTGTGCGTCTAGAGTGTGGATGTATGTGAACTGACTCTCTTTGACTTCTTCACACCCACATTCACCACGCATACCCACACACCAACATCCGGACGGGCATACTCTTATCTACACCCACACTTCNCGTCAAACTTTATTTGGATTTTGGGATTGAAATCAATCTCGCGAAACAGAAAAGGTTAAGAGAAAACTAAATGAATAAAATGTTTGCTAATTTGCCTTTCTCAACTATTTATCAATATTATTCTATGCAAATGTCTCTAGAAAGATGATGTAAGGTGTATCGAAAATATAGTTGATTTTGATTCAAAGACTTGTTTATAGAAATAAAAGCTCAAATATCTAAATGGGGTACAAAAAGTGTACCCCAGGGGTACAAAATTTTCTGGGGTACAAAATGACGAAATGGGGTATTGTACCCCAAAATGGGGTACGGTTGGCAGCCCTGGTTGAGAGAAGTCTCACGCTCACAACCACATACACCCACACCCACACCCTTTGAAATAAAAATTGTTCAATTAAAACTCATTTATTCAGGAAGACATCTGATGAAAATGTCAAAGGAATTATATTTACAGAAAAAGAAATTGAAAATTTTTTGAGAAAATGTCGATCGAAGGAGAAAAGTCTTTAGATAAACCACATATCATTAGCCACTTTCGGATCGAAAGTCATCACTTTGGTTTTGATATCTTCAAGAGAATAACTTGTTGGATCATCTTCATCCTCGACATCTTCATCGTCATTATCATCGTTATCATTTTCATCACTAGAAAATCTCCAATCATTAATGAAAATGACCTATCGAATATTCTTTACTTTGGTGTTGGATGATTCGCGTCGAAGTCAAGCGATCGCGATCCATAGGCAGCCAAATGAGCGTAATAAACTGGTGCAGGAATCGACACAGATTTTGTACAACGCATATCGGTGTGACATAGCTAAAATCAATCATCATTTTGTCTCTGGCAAACAATGAAAGAGATCTCGACTTACCCAATAGGTTAATTGTTGAATATCGTCACTACTGAATTTATTATCATCGTGAAGAACATGATAGAGTGTAGGACGTGCGGTGCCCATTCTAAATCGAATCATCCCAAATCAATCAAACAGAAATGGAGGCAGAAGAAAACTTACAGCGCTGCTTGTGAACACAAATAAAAGTCGAACTGAGACGGATGAGTGATGTCTTGATCGACTACCGTACCCGGTTGAACGTTCAACGTTTGTCCGTTCTCATAGAGAAAGAAACGGGTATTGTGACGCTTTTTCACCACGATAAAAGTTAGTGATGGCAACGGACGATTTCCATAAACTCCTAAAACCTCCATAGGTTCATTTCGTTCATCAACATGATAAAAATTTACTTCGACAAGCCTCTTTGATTTTGTTCACTTCATTGCCAAGGACTTTTTCGAAATGGCCTTCATCAACACCATCACGATAAAAGACGATTTTATTCGGTAGATATCCGTTACATGTTCCAGCAAAGACTCGAAGTAAATCTTCCACCATTTTGTCTAGTTCTTTAATAATTTCAATTGAACAGCGACCTTTCTTTGGATATTCTGTAGGAGAAACAAAACAATAAATATGATCAGAATGTGGGACAATAATCAACAACTTACGTTCACAAAATCGAGCAGCATAGAGACTACTAGTCAGTTCACGAGAAGCGACCACTGCTGCTACCGATGGACGGTCAGTCGACGAAGTGGAATGCGTGACCTAAACAACGATATTTCTCTATTCTGATTCAAGATGAAATACTTACATCTGCTCCAAAGAACATAAAGAGATCGTTTTGAGATGATCGAGTCAAAGCTAATTTCGTACAGACGATGCTGTTGATTCCACCCAATTTGACGTTGATCTTTTGACTAAGATTTTCCACATCTATAAGAGTCCAGTCAATTTACGGAATGTGAAGTCATTATTAACTTACACATATGCAGTTTATCCATATTTATACACAATGTTTTCCAATCGATACATTGTGTTCGTAAGCCTAATTTCTGATGACCAATTTGTTTGACATCATTATAGCTTTGACTAGCATTCGTATTGAGAATGACAATAGCCAATTGCCAACCTTTTTCGCTTCCTTCGGTCAAGGAGTTTTCAATATTGGATGTCTCGATGATTGGAACTAATTTCAAGTCTGGTCGAATGATAAATCCTTTGCGTCTCAACAACTGAAACAGTATCAATAGAAGAATGGATCGAGCAAAGATCGAACGGTCTTACTTCAGGTAATTGATTAGCGAAATCATTGATAGTTTTATTCATCTGTTTATTTGGATGATGGCCATAATAGATCAAACCCCAACTTTTAATTTCCGGTGCTCGATGGAATCGGTTTCGACCGATTCTCCATTTGCCGATGTTAACAGATTCGACAATTTCATTTTGACCTTGACCTTGACGAAATCGAATTTCTGGTGGATTAAGAATTCGTGCTGAAAAACAAATGATCAATGACAATTTATAATCAAAATCAATTTCTAATAGATGAATACCTTTGATTTGCAGCATTTCTCTCTTATCAACATGAATATTTAATTGTTTTAGATAAGGATCTTTTTCGAAGTCACGGAAATCCATGATATTCATGATTTCCTTATATCGTTGATCTGGTTTGATAATAGATTTGTTGGTGATACGAGCTCTTTGAGTTGTATCTAACGGTTTCAATGCCCGTTGCCATTCGACGACCTAAAAATCGACGTAGAATTGCCTCTTGATAGATTCAATGACAAAGAACTAACTTTGATCACTTCCATCGGTAGATAATTCGCTCTTTTCGTTGATCCACTTCGTGCATCGATACAGGGTAAATCTGGATATTTCAATTTGATGTTGTATTTTTGTTCAAAATACTTCTCAACAGTAATTTCCTGTAAGGTTGACGCTACATCTGATGTTTCTTCATTAGTCTCACGAGGAGTAAACCCCAACTTATTAGCAGGACGACCGAATCCATGAAGCTTATAACGAATATTTCGAGTAGTATGTTCAGTTTCAACTAACAAAAGAAAAGAAATTTGTTTTCAATAAATCAAAAGAATGATGATGATGAGCATACTAAGAAGATCTCGGATGATTTGTCTGAATGCTTTGGCTTTGTAATCTGGAAGTCCTTTTGTAATATCTTCACGTAAATATTGACAAGCAAATTGAATAAAATTCATTGGCATATAAAAACAAGTGAATGTCAGATTAACATTGAGTGTTGGACCAAGTCGGGTTAGAAACAGAGCTTGATAAAAACCTTTGGCCATTCCTCGTCCATCCTCTATGAAAATAAACGATCATTCATATCTATCAAAATGAAAATCGATGAAAGAACTTTACGAAGATCATCGAGCATTTGTTTTCGATTGTAGAATTGATTTTTAACACAGACGAGCTCATTTCGAGCACGTTGTTTGAAAAGTGTTTCAATAACACGAACTGCTTCTCGTGGTCGAGTGTGAAGTTCTTTATTGACAAATTTCAAAATATTTTTCATCTTTTCCTGTCGAACAAGATTTTTGATTGTCAATTGAAATGTTCTCATTTGAGCATCTCGTTCCATTGGTACTCGAATCGGTTCTGTTATGTCTGATAATAATTCACGCGTATATAGTGTTTTACCTTCGTCGTACCTAAACAAAAATTCAAGTTCATCATCGATCATCGAATCGGTAAAGGGAATAGTTCGACATACCAAACAGCAGGAAAATCTTTCTTTTTCTGAGCAATCAATTGCATTACTTTCCAACGTTCATCTTTTCGAGCTGCACGTTGATTACCATATTGATCAATCAACATTATTTCCACATCGTATTGATTGACCGTTGCATCGTAATCAATCCGAACTGGAAAATGATTGGTGTAGATAGAGATCGGTCGACCTTTGCTTCCACCCGCATCTGGACGAAGCATTGGAGTTAAATTGGCCGTATCAGGGACAGCGGAAAGTAAAAGGCGTCGTCCTCCTCCTCCTCCTCTGTTTGAGATAACACTTTGAGATCGTGATTGTCTCGAAGAAATACCAGAATTCTTCGTCGTTAAACTTGAAATCGATTCTCTTACCATTGGAAATGCACTGGTAGCACGATCAGTACGATAGGCTCCTTGAGACAAGGGATTCACTGTCGCTTTCGGAATAGCCGATGGCTCGAATTTTTGTGCTGCTGGTTTCGGAGTAACCGAGGCTGTCGATTGAGGAGAAAATCTTGAAGCCCAGGCTTGTTTTGGAACCGCTGATGGTTCAGGTTGAGATGGTGCTCGTTGATCTGGCGTCGGTTTTGGGACAACCGATGGTCCAGGTGAAATAATCTGAGGAGAAGCAATTGCATTAGACTGAACTGCTGATGCTGGTTGTACTTGAGGAGTCCATGCGGACTTTGGCGTGGCAGATGATAGAGGCAGATTACTCATTGGGGTATTTTCGACGGGTGCTGCC